>NDGM010951610.1:0-18224 GCA_002564305.1 Octomys mimax | reverse complement strand
ATAGAACAAAGGAGCAAGCCGAAGGGGAGGGATCAGGCTAAACGTGACCTATCACAGCACAGAGCTGGGCGCGTGGCTGAGCCCCAAGCCCCATCATCCAGCAGAGGGCTTATTGGAGACCCAAATCTCAAAAAAAAGAATTTAAAAGAGACGTGTGACGCCTGCCTTGAGGCGCCTCCATCCAGGAGAACCTGCTGTCTTCTTAAAGGTTCTCAGCAGAGAAGTTCAGTTATCCTCAGAGAAACGGGCTGCATGACAGGTGTGTCGGAGCTTCACTGCTGCGCAGAGGGCGAAGCCTGGATGTGAGTCTGAGAAGCTCCAGGAAGGCAGTCAGGGTCTGAGCAGCCTCTTGCTCATCACCTAGGCACCTAAAGCCAGCACCAACCTTGGTGTGACACCTGATCATTTAGCTTACATATCCTCGTACAGAATATCAGGAGCCTGTTTCTGCTGTCAGTGGGCCTTGTGGACCAAAGAAAGAATGCCGCAGGGAACAAAGGCGAGCGCTGCCCAGCAGGCCCCACTGGTGGGCGTCTCACAGATTCTCTCTGACAAGCCAGGCAGCAGAGAAGATTGGGAATCTCCAGCACTTGCTGAAAGCTGTTTCATTTCTCTTAAGCACACGTCTGGGGATTAAGAACCCTCAAATGAGTAGTGGCAGTGGGAGGAATTCTGTGCCTCGGGATCATTGCACCCCTTAAATGAGTGACAAGGCATTGTCAAAATTTCTTGAAACTCATATCCTTTGTTTTTCCCATGAAATGTACAAGCAAGGATTTCTCCCATTGTGTCATTATTTTTGCATTTCTCTGGAGCACTTCCTTCCAGGTGTTCCATGAAAAAAAAAAATGACAGGACTAAAACAAAATAGAGAAACAAAGGCAGAATATGATTCCTTCACATATTCAATAAGTAGCCATGGGCTGCCTGTCCTACTTTTGATTCTAGGAGAATCTGCTCTCATCAAGCTTATAGTGTCATAAGAGGAACAAAGTCAAGTTGCATACACACACACGCACACCTCCCCACACATATGCATATACACACACATACACATGCATGCACACACGCCCACATGCATGCAAACACACCATATTTAGTTTGTCATGTAGCAATGAGTGTAGGAAGGAAAATAAGAAGGACGGTGAGGTAGCTCATGCTGTGGGTCAGAACTGGCCAGGTCACCTGCTGAAGCCGTCTTAGTCTTCAAGGTACACAAAAGGGCAGACAGCACGGCCGCCTTTCCTTCTTGGTTTTCACTATCCTGTTCGCTCCAACACTTTCCCCTGGACGAAGCAGTCCTTCTCATGTGGCCTGCGCCTCCTTGCTGCAGTATACAAGCTCACTCAGGTCCCAGAATAGAACTGGGGCTTTCTGTCAATTGTCATGCACCAATCAAGAAGCATTCTGTTTATTTTTCAGAAGGGCAAAGGCATTGTTTCTTTTTGCCTTACTGGAGTGTGAAAAGTGTGATTTTTCTAAGTGGGAATTTCTGTCTTCCCAGGCATGCGCCATATGGTGAAGCTGCCATACATGTTGGTGTTACAGCTCTCACCCCAGAGAAGGAAACACAAATATGTGACACGGTGTCCAGCTGTCCCTTTTTTACTCCTCATACTTAGCACAGCAGAAGTCACACAGATCCCAGGACTTCAGAATAAACACAACAACAGTGATGGAACAACAATTGAAGAGTGTTAATATTTCTCATCTAGTAGATATTAATATTAATATTAATAGTTAATCTCATCTAGTTAATATTTCTGTTCACATGCATTGTACCTTCAGGGACAATTAGTGATCTCATTCGTCCAAGGAAAAGTCACATTTGAATGTGGCTCTCAGTTGATATATGTGGTTGCTTCAAAAGTTAACTGTATTTTATTTTCTTATAATAAGTGAGCTTGACACAGTAATGACCATAAGAATGCTGTTAGTCTCTTCTACGCATAAGGTTTTATCTGGCTCGAAATAGTTTAGTGTGACTTCATTCAGAATCTTTCAAGTCAGTGTTTCTTGGTTTGCAAAACAGAGGCTAAAGGAGGTAGGAGGGATCTTTAAGCTGTAATTTCAAATAGCTTCATCGGTTCCCCTTCCTGGTGCTTACAACTCTTGCAGTTCAGTCACTCTGTCTGGGCTTACATCACTGACTAGGGTGTTTTCATGCAAACAGCTACAGAGAGGACACTGGGTCACCAACTGAGAGAGTGATGCAGGCATGGATACAGAACTTGTCACTTTGTCAAGGTGGGTGAAAGTAGAGGTCCAGATGCTGTGTACCACTAAGTTCTGGCCTATAGAAAGCTGGGGTTTTCTGCCTAGGGCCAGGTCCAGGTCATTGTCATGCCACTGGGACCTTTAGTGGGAGGAGCCCTTCATTATATCTGTGATCTACATCTTCACAGGTTGTCTTAGTTACTTTTCTTCTTTTTGA
Organism: Octomys mimax; assembly: GCA_002564305.1. Taxonomy (NCBI): domain Eukaryota; kingdom Metazoa; phylum Chordata; class Mammalia; order Rodentia; family Octodontidae; genus Octomys; species Octomys mimax. The sequence goes on along the minus strand of NDGM010951610.1, from coordinate 15,790 downwards.
GACATCTAAAGTTAAAGGAGGAAAGGGTTATTAACCTCACAGTTTGTAGAGATTGGTAATTTTTATTTTGCTGGCTGCATGGCAGGGTGCTGCATGGCAGAGAGACAAGCATTCATGGCTGTGTAAGAAAGCAAAAGCAGGAGAGAAAGAGGGAGGGGGAGAGGGAGAGGAGGAAGTTGGGGAGTGAGGGAGAGAAAGGGAGAAAGAGGGAAAGAGGGAGGGAGGGAAGGAGGGAGGGAGAGAGAGAGACAGGGAGAGAGAGAGAGGGAGGGAGAGAGTTTGTTGGACCATGGATCACTCACAACTTCTAAATTCAGTTCCTCCCCATGACTGCATGAAGCTTTGTAGGGACATCTAGGCACAAATCATGACACAGGTTATAATGTCCTATAACAGACATAGGTAGTGCATTGGGATGGGGTTCCAGGTGTGTGTTTGGAGACCTTGTAGCTAATAAGATTGCATCAGAAACAACTTTCCTGAGGGTAAATTAATACAAAATGGACCATCTTGGGACACCCCTTTGGATTTGTTTTCTGAAATGGACACACCTGGAGCTCTGGTGGTGCAATCACTTAGTGCGCAGTACTTATACTGAAATGGACATGCCTGGGGTCAGGAGGGTGAATGGCAGCTGAGGTGAGAAGGAGAACTAAACAGCAAAGTGCGTGGTCCCATACTGCACAAGACCACAGCTGTCATTGGACTTTAGTGGGCAGATGGCCCTGTAGAAGCACCAAGGCCTGCTGGAGAGCTTTCTGCTGCCACAGACTGGAGAGGAAGCTCATGTGTCTCCCAGGGTAGGATGAAGAGTCCAGACAGAGTGAGAGTGGATGAAGCAGGGACTCCTGCTGGCACCCCTCCTACCCGAGCGGGCAGTGTGAGCTCAGGCTCCCCTGGGCTGGTTGTCACAATAAGATGAATATGTTTTCTCTGCAGATAGGTCTTGGTTTAACAACCATGACTGAGCCCACTAAAGCCCTTGCAAGTTTAAAATAGCATAAAGAGGAAATGCATAGAACACACCTGCCCAGGCTGAGCAGCACAGGGCACTGGGTGCTGTAGCCCACAGACACTGCACAACATCCCAGGACAGTGGCATAGTGCACATCCCAAGCCCAGAAATAGATCAAAATTCAAAACTTTAAGTATGGGTTTGCCTAAGTTCATATCACTGCTACATAATTACAGTATCGGAAAGTCCTAAGTGAACCATAGCAAGCCGAGCCATTTGAGGGTGAGGCTTTCTATACCTTTCTCTGATGTCGTTGCATTGGTATTTTACATTGGAGGCCATAAACAGGAAAGGAGGCTGGGTGGGGAGTAACATGACTCAATGCTACTCTTTTGTTGAATATTAAAATGCAAGTATGTTCCTATATAATAACTGAGGCTTGAGCGCTCTTCTAGTCTAATTAAATAACTCCTTTGAAATTGTAGTAGCTGCCCTACTGCTACTCTAAAAAGGCCATCATAAAGAAGCACTATAAACAAGGAACATGAGGAAAAAGAGGAGAATTCAGCCATTCAGTTCTTTGAACCTCTTAAAATCTCACAGTTTATAATGACTCCCATCCGCATGTAGTGGCTCCTTTTCTCCAAGTGCCTGCTAGAAACCCATTTGTGAACACACCTTTGCAGGTGCCGTTTGGAACGCTAAAGTCTGAGTGGGTTTATCACTTTTAGCCTTAATTCCATAGTTTGCTTGCTAATGCCCCTTTGCTTTATTAGATGTATTTTATCAAATAAAAATGTATTTATAATTGGCTCTAGGCTTTGAGTCTTTCTATAGTTTTAGCTTGCACTCCTTTCTGGAAAGAGCCTTCAGAATGTTACTTAGAAAGTGTAAATAAAATTTGCAAAAATCTGCCCTATATTAGTAGATCACCACTTCAGAATACGCTCCCACATGGGAGGATTTTAATAGTTATCTTCATAGAAGCATGGCTCGCTCTGCTTTTTGTTTTTGAGTGGTGTTTATATTGCTAAGAACCTACCGAGTGAAATGTCACTTGCATACGTAAATGCAGAAAAGCCGGTGATGTGTCTTTGCTCACCCATTCCCTCAGTCATCTGGTAGATTTCTACTAACAGTTCCAGCAACATAAGGGTAACATTTATAAATGTGTAGGCTTTGAAGCAACTGCGCAAGTTTTGTGGAAGTCACTGAAGTCCGTGCCAATATGTCAATACGCCTTTAAGAAATACTGTGTTCCATGCACCAAGACAGAGTCTGTGATTTAAACAGGACACAATGTGTTTCACCAAGGACCTGGCTGAGGAGGAAGAGTGGGTATCAGCAGGATTACTAGGATTAGTCCACAAAGCTCATCTTTCTTTTTCTCTTCTACTTCACAAGTTCTAAAAGCACACCCTTAGGCAGCACTGTGTGACACCCAGAGCCCCAGGCTTGAAACAGCATCTTCCTTACAGTTCTCATTATTCTCTGTCAGAAGCAGGGCTACCAAATTCAGTGATTGTTCCTGTTATCTTTTTTGCACAGACTGCAGTTAAGCCAGTTAAAGATGCCTGCTGTGGCACCTAGATGCTCCCAAACTTGCAGCCTGGAAAAACATCAGTATGGGTAGGCTGACTGTGGCGCAGTCACTGAAGCTGAAGAGTCACTCTGGTGTCCATGTCTGACCTGTGCAGCCTCCGCTGCTAAGTTGCTTCCTGGTCTTAGCCTCATAGTTCATGCACACCCCGTTGCCTCCCTGATGGGAGGCAGAGAACAGCAACACCTGCATCCTCTCCGCAGGTTCATCTTTCGTAAGCCAAGATGGCATTCAGTGTGCAGGGGTGAGTGGCAAAGGACTCACCTCGACACCCTCCTCTTTCTTCCTGTGAATTCTCCAGCTTGCCCAAACATGGGGGCATCTTTATAGGATCCATCTTCTGTTACTTGACAATTTTATAACATTTGTGTCACATGTGATGGGAAGTTCTTTAAGGGGGGATGTGGGAGATTTAATTTCTTTTCAGAAAGTTTCTTTGAAAATTCTCATAATCTCTGTGGAACCATTACATAAAATTTAATAACTGTTAGTCTCAGGTGCTTCATCTGTTGGGAAAGAAAGATAAATTTCTGCACTATATTACTGCTAGGACTAGAACTAATGAATTACTAGAGCAAGAAGTACAGTTTAGTAGAATGTGTTCCTATCATGCATGAGACCCTGGGTTTGACCCAAGCACCATAAAAATAAATAAATGTATAGATACATTGATAGACAGACAGACAGATAGATAGATAGATAGATACATAGATAGATAGATAGATAGATAGATAGATAGATACATAGATAGATAGATAGACTGACAGAGAGATAAATATTTTAAGGCAAGAGTCCATAAATTATTTTGTTAAAGATCACATGTATGATATTTAATAGTACTAATTGTATGAATTTCACTACAACTATAGAAGGGCTGTGTCCAAATTCAGTATAATGCTAATTGTCATGGGCTTAAGAAAAACAACAATGACCTTCTGAGGAGCAGTGCAGGGAATATCATTCAGAATCAGACAGGAGAAGGATCTGCCTTTTTGTGATGCTAGGAGTCTCTCTGAGGCCCCGGGGTGATAGGACAGCATTGCAGCAATTGACCACACAATGCTAAGACCCATGGCAAATTCAACAAGTGTGTTTGTGCGTGTGTGTATGTGTGTGTGTGTGTGTGTGTGTGCATGTACATGAGCACATACATGTGAGGAAGCTTATTCAAACCTTCCTTATTGATAAGTCGGGCAAAGTAAAAAGAGGCCAAGCAAGTGGCTAGCAAGGAGCATACACTTTATTTTTAAGCCACAGCAATGATTTTCTTTTGGACACCAGACTTCACTTAGATATGGAAGTGACAATGCGAGAGAAGGGGAAGATGCATGGGCTATAGGCAGTCTCGGATCGAGTCTCACTTCGGTGAGCCTGGTGCAGGGCTGGTGGTGGGTTTGTTTGCCCGCAGTCTGTGCCAGCATCCAGTGCTGGTACACTGCTAGCACCATGCCTGTGCCGGGGGTAGGCACGGAAGGCCCGAGGATCTCTAAACTCTGTGACATTGGGGCAAGCTGAACCAGAGCTCAATTCTATGATAGAGCTGTGGGACAGGAAGTATTGGAGAGCCTGAGACGGCAATCGTAATACTGCAAGACAGTGAGACACAGAATGATTTGTAATTTGCTTATCTTGTTCACGTCATAAGATAGCACTGCCATCTCCAAATGACAATCCAGAGTTCCTTCACTTTAGAGCACGGCATCCAGGAGTGAAGGAATGAAGTCAGAGCCTTTGCAGATCGTAAAACAAACCTTTACTGAATACACAATTAGACACTGAAGATACGACCAGGATATATTCTGACTTCAAATCATATAGAATCTAAGAGGGATTGTCTGGTCTTCTTCAGAGTGAGTAAGTTCCTATTATACCTTTGGGTTAGAAAATGGCACCCCAGACCTCTGGATTCACATGCCTGGTGATTGACACAACCACAACCAATAAGCAATCTGGAGCAGTTAGTGGAAGTTCCTCCCATTAGTTTGCAGAGAAATATAAAAGTCTTTACTCCATACGACATGAGGGGGAATCACCAGAGCCATCACCTCTTCATTTACATATGCACATCACAGATGTCAACACAGGAATTTTAAAATGAACAAAAGCTCATGGGAAGAAGCCCTTTCAGGGGGGCAAGGAATTTGGGGAACCATGGTCGCAGCCTGCTGCCTATGCCAGGTGGGAGCTGGCCAGTGGCGAGGTGGCCCATTGAGCCCAATAAAATCATTCTCTGTTTGGGTAAAGAGAAAGGCCAGAACCTTTGACAAACATGTGGGGTGAAACCCTGGACTTGACTCTCCAGAAGCACTTTCAGCCACGCCCCTGCTTACTCAGAGCTGTGCTGGGGAGCAGTGGCGGCACGGGAAGGCTGCTTCTTCCTTCATTGTAAGAGACCTTTAGATTATATCATGTGAGTCACTGTATCAGTGGCCTGAAGTCAGAGCTTCCAGATGTTTTGTGGGTAATAGAAATGTCAGAGATTGTTCAAGATCCCCTAGATTCCCAGATGTTGTTAAAAATATAATCAAGGTTATTGAAGATTCTTTGAAAATGGATTCCATTAAGGAGACAACAATCACCGTGGCCATTCGAAAAGGCAAATGAGATTTTACCTGCGTAGTGTGGCTTGCACAGGGGCAGGCAGGCTTATCCATCAATTCCTGAGTTGCAAAGAAGACCGATGATGATACAAAAAATGAAGCAAGCTGTTCGGGTTTGTGTCTAGCTGTTCCCCCAAAGCCTGATGCAGTCATGGGGTGGACTTCTGCAGTTTGTGATTAACTCATGGTCCACTTGGATTATAGGTTTGAGTGCTGCTGGGATTATGAGTACAAATGCTGCTGGGATTATGGGTGTGAGTTCTACACCCATTATGGGGCAGATAGCCTGAATGCAAAATAAGGGAGACAGATTTGCTCTCTGTAGACTTGCTCTCTGTAACCATTGTTGCTGCTAATCCTCTTTTGTTCTTTGTTGTTTTCTACCACCATGAAAGGTTGCTCTCTGCCATGCACCACTCTGCCTTGGAGCCAGTTGAGTATGGACTAAAACCTCCAGTAACTGTGAGCTAAATAAACCATTCCTTCCCTAATTTTGAGTGTCTGGTATTAGTCCTAGCAACCAGAGAAGGACAACTGAGACAAAATAAGTACCAGAAAAGTGGGGTCATTGCTGTGGCTAAAACTGACCATGTGGATTGCAAGCTTTTGCGAATGGCTTATGGGAGGAGATAGAAAAGTTTCGAAGATGTTGCCAACAAGAGAAGCAATAGAACAGCTTTGGCTATTCTGTATGTGAGATTCTTGCCAGAGTTCAAACCAGAAGGCTGATAGAAATCCTGCTTCTAAAAACTAGACTGGAGAGATTTCTATTTGGAAAAAGGACTGCATTGGTCATTGGACTCTTGATAATATGTGTTATGGCTTGGCAGAAGGTTTGTCTGAATTTTGCTCATGTCTAGAGACTTTGCCTAAGAGATTAAGCATGGAAAACTGATTAATCTTTCAAAAGAAATCTCAAAGCTGCCAAATATTGTGGCAGTGGCATGGTGATTGTTGGGGACTTTTGGTCAGATTTATGTTGAGAATCAAGAGCAAAGAGCCCAGCAGGGTGGTTTAAAATGTTGTGAGTTTGGCCAGAATGAAACTCCAACAAAGCTGTGGAATACAAAGATAGAACTGAGAGGCTCTCCATTGCCCAGAAAGAACCAGAAAATGGAAAGGATGAACTGAAGGCATCACAGAAAACAGCAGGCCTCCACCCTTCACAGCCTCAGATCCACTAGAATAAGGAACATTGCCTTGGGGAAAAATCTGCAGAGTCCCATGTTCCAGAATGGCTGCAGCAGTCACACCAGCTTCCAGAATGGCATGGAGATTCATTCATTGGAATCAGGTTTGGAGCACTCAGCGATCCAGGCACTCAACCCCTCCAGCCAAGAGAGAAGATGACTGGCTCCTGCTCCAGCTGGCAGGAGACCTTGGTATCATCCACATGGTGTTGGTTTTAGGTGCATCCAGAATGCAGTAGTTCTGAGGTTAAGAAGGCTTCCACCTCGATTTCACAAGGCCAGGATAGCCAGGAAGTGTGTCTCGGAGAGGGCCATGTACAAAGCTATGAGTGAGAAGCCTATTCAATGGAAACCCCAGAAGTTTGGAAAAGCCAGAAATGCAGATCATCTAAAGGAAACTTCAAAGAGGGAGCAAAGCCAGCCTAAGAGAGAAGCCACGGGAGCTACCACCAAAAGTGCCACAGGGGCGGGGCCACATGGAGCTCACAATTTGCCACAGATTGCCTTGGATGTTCTATATGGAACTATAGGACTGACTATTTGCTCTGCTAGATTTTGGACTTGTGTCCCAAAGCTTTATACTCTCCTGTTGTTAGTACCTTTTAGAATGGTAATGTTTTTCTTGTGCCACTGAATGTGGAGTGTTTAGCTTTTCATTTGTACAGGGACTCATAGCAAAGAGTTTGATTTTGATCTTGGAGGAGACTTGGGACGTTACAAGCAGTTCTTAAATTGTTAAGATTTTGGCAACTCTTAGAAATGGACTAAAATGCATTTTGAATAAAGGGATATGCATAAGTCTTTCAGGGTCCAGGGGTGGAATGTCATTGTTGGTATCTAGTTGTTTCCCCCAAAGTCTCATGCAGTCATGGGGCAGACTTCTGGAGTATGTGATTAACTCCTGATCCACTGGGATTATGGGTGTGAGTGCTGCTGGGATTAGGAGTGTGAGTACTACGCCCAGCCTAGGGCACATAGCCTGCAAGCAACATATGGGAGACAGCCTTCTCTCCGTAGCCATTGCTGCTGCTAGCCTCCTTTTGCTCTCTTGCTCTTTGCCACCACAATGGAAGGTTGCTCTCTGCCATGCGCCCCTCTGCTGCGGAGCCACCTGAATATAGATTGAAACATCTAATAACTGTGAGCCAAATAAGCCTTTCCTTCCCTAAATTTGAGTGTCAGGTATTTGTCTCAGCAATGAGAGAAGAGTAACTGAGACACAAGCACATCAGTGTGCTAGTGGGCAGCCTGCTTTAGAGATAAAGTTTGACCAAGATGACAAAAGTGTTCTGGATCTGATCATGGGTAAAAGTTGCAAACCATGAAATGTTTAATGCTGCTCAATTAAATATCTGACAGTGGTTAATATTATGCTGTGTATATTTTGCCATAATAGAAAAGATAATGATGATCTGTAAGTCTGTGGATAACATGCACAGAAAAAAAGTTTTCTAGAAATATTTCATACCAATGAAGGCTGTGTGTAAGTCATATTTTCAATGCACCACATATTCCTTAAGTTCTATGTGCCTTCAATTCTTTACAAAGAAATGCAAAAATGAACTACATATAAATCTGAGTTGTGGTATCTTCCTCCCATGGAACAATGGCAGCATTGAAGAGTGGGGTCTATAGATATTGCATTAGGCTTGAAACAGGACAACTTTGAAACTGTATCGTGGACCAGTTACCAACTAGGTGATTTGGACATGTTTTCCCTTCCCCCTTTCTCTCTCTAGAGTCCAGTTTTATTAAATCTGTAGAATGGAAAGAACATAGCACTGTGACTGGACTGAAATAATGACAACACTAATTTGAATAAAAACCTTTCCTTACAAGAGGGGAACATCAGTCGTCGCCCTGTCCACAGTGATTGGAAGCATCACTGTGAAGTACTGTATCTTCATGGAATTATTAATTGTGTAAAACTTGTAGGTGTTATATACTGGGACTTGCTAGGACTGCTCTATGTATAAATCTTGACTGGCCATTGGTGGTGGGGCAGAGGAGTGGCTTAAAGATTAATTTATGGTCTTTTCATTGAAGCTTGTTTTTCCGGAAAGACTTCGCAGAATAACTTCTAGTCCCTGCTGTGCTCCTTCGTAACTGGCCCTCACGGGTGTCTCTCTCCCCACAGACCTTCGCAGGAAACATGAACGCGGACAGCGTGGTGCACCACAAGCTGCTGCACTCGGTGCGGGCCCGCTTCATCCGCTTCGTGCCCCTGGAGTGGAATCCCAGCGGCAAGATCGGCATGCGGGTCGAGGTGTACGGCTGCTCCTACAGTGAGTATTCTCATGCTGCCCGGTGCTGCTCTGTGTCTCCGAGGAACGCCAGGCCCAAGACACTGGCTTGTGCACCATGAGAAAGAAGATGGTTGTATCCACTGAGTCCTACTCTTTCCATAGTATTGGACTTCAACCAGAATGGGACAACTACACCTCTCTTGGGGCTAAAGGACTTTTTGCCACAATAGTGTAGCAAAGGCCCACCTACAACTCAACATTAAGAGCTCTGGGGGTTGGCAAACTTTTTTCACTTCCCATAAAAGAACTTGTTATTTTCAGTTTTTCTCCAGAAATTACAAGAGTTATTATAAAAGTCTTCTTACCTGGGAATCACGAGGGAAAAATATTCTCCTTCACTTGTTCCAGAAGGAGGAGGATGATTTCAATACAGTGGAGCTCACAGAGGGCTTCTCCTCTAGAATTACGATAGGTGTCTGTTGCCTTGTGAGATATTTAGGCTGGATTTGAAAGCAGAGCTCCGTCTTGCACACTAGGCAAGCTGGAAACAGGAGTGGAATTTGAAACCACTGTAGCAAGTCAGAACCATCCGGGAAGGGTCTCTCCCTATAACTCTTCCCCTCAGGCTTCATAGTGAGACCTAAAGTTGCCTCATCATAGGCTGTTTCTCTGCTATAAAGAACAACAGTCCTACTGTTGAATTCTAACACTCAGTGACCTCAAATGAGAACATACATTTGCTCATCAGTACTTTTATGTAAATGAGTTCAGCAGGTTTGTGGTTTGGGTTGCAGGAGTGCCTGATGTGAGGCACGCCTTACCTGTCTCCCACACTGTACAATCCAAAGGCTGTCTCAGAGCTGTTTGAAGGGCTGTGTATAAACGCATTTCCCTAGTCCCACTGCATACACGCTGTATTGGTATTTCTGGAAATGGGGACTCACTAAGCAAATGTTACAGCTCTCCAGGCAAACTGCGGGCATGGGTAGTCTCCTCACAACAGAGTCCTGCGCACTGGAGTCTTGTCTGTGAAATGACTGTATTTACCTTGAACAAGCACTTGGAGGAAGAATATGATTTAGAGCACAACATCCACAAACCCTCAGGCTGAGGAGGGGCTTCCTCTCCCTGCCTCATCTGGACTCTCCTGGTAACCTAGCTCTTGCTGAAAGTTTCCACTACACTCAGGATTTAATTTTTTCCCTTTATTTTCTCTTTGCTTCTGCTTTTTTAAAAATAAAAGGTAGAAGTTTCATGCTGTAAGAGATAAGAAAGACTATATTATTTCTCTAGTATTCTGTTTTCACCTAATCATTGCCCTACTCTTCAGTACATCCTCATACTTCGTATTTTAGCTTTGTCCCTGCTGGGGCTTTCTCCGTAGTCCTCACACCCATTGCTTACTCACACTGTCTTCTCCTAGAGACAGACTCATGGTTTTGTGTAAACCATATACAATAGGCTTAAAGGGCATTTTTGAGCAGCATGCCTCACTGTCTCCGAGGATGCACACCTTTGAGAATCTGATGGAAAGGGCAACAAGAGATCCTTTCCTCAGAAGAAAGGCCCACAATGACAAGTAACATTTTCTATGGTGTTAAAAAGTCATCAGGTCTGTGGTGGCCCGATTGTGGATCAAACTGAGAGCACCTGTCATTGGGGGATGTCAGTCCTACTCTCGGTGTCAGCTGCACTTCTAGGACATCTTCTATGAGGACGAATCGCCTTCGCAGAAGCACGATGTGCATAGTGAGACATTAGCGCAGCGAGCTGCTATACAGAAAATGACCTTCCTTGTGGAGCCCCTCACAATGGATACCTCCAGGTTTTCTCTTGGGATGGGGAGAGAAAAGCACATCTCTTAACTTCTCCTTAAAGCCAGTACTTTAAAATGCCTCTATATCCAGTTCTTTCTTTCAGCATGAACTTACGTTCTTCTGACCTGGATTTTTCTAATAAATGTAAAACCTTGGTGCATGTACCAATGAAGAAAATAGCAGTAACAACCCCCTTGGCCCTGTTAGCAGCCTCTTTTTCTCTTTCTTCCTCGGCACAGTATACTTTTCCTCTTTACTTGCTGTTTCAACCTGCTCATCTCCCTTTGTGCTGAATCTCATCCCAATCAATCTTGGAACACCTGAGGGTCAGTTGATCGTGCCTGTTGGCCAGAATGGAGGCCCCACTTATTCAACCCAAACCTATTCTCAATGTAGTAACATGGTTGGCCCCAGAACTTGGTTGGCTTTCATTCAGACTATCCTAGATAACCTTGTAACCTTGACTCAATTAGTTGAAAGATTTTAAGAGCAGCACTGAGACTTCCTTAAGGAAGAAGAAATCTGACACGGGGATCACAGCTTCAGATTCTGCTGAGTTGCCTGTCTGCCCTCCAGGTAGTCTGCCCCATGGACCTCCCACTTCTTAACCAGCAGCAAAATTCCATAAACTGTAGCTTGTAGCAAATCTTCCAATATATATAAGCATGTTGCTGATTCTGCTTCTGTAGACTTCTGACCAATGGAGCACGTTCTACAGAAACTACTCATAATACACCAGAAGTGTCCATGCAGACAAATCCATAGGATTACTTCACTGTTCTTGCCCTGGCCTCTCAGTCTTTGGTTTAAATAGCCATTTTCATTTTTTTAGATTTCCTTTCATCTTACTTTCTATTTTTACTTCTCAGGGCTTAGTTTTAGGCCTTCTGGTAAGTCCTGTTTACACTCTGTGACTAGCTAAATTTATAGTGCTTCAAGAGATTTAAGACCATTCACATACTGGTCAATTCCTGGCCAGACTTTTGCAATCACGTATGCAAATGCCTACTCAATCATACCACTTAAAGGTATAATAAATATCTGAAATTAACAGATCAAAAGTGAAACTGTGAATGGCTCCTCACCTCATGCCCTGCCCCTCCCTATACCCTGTCTGTCAGTAAATGGCACAAATAGCCCACTCTCAGGAGGCAGCCTTGCCTCTTCTGTGGAAGATATGCTCCTCACAGTAGAGCCCAGGTCCTTTCTTGAAAGGACCTGGGCGATTTGTGAACTTCTCCTCACTTGGTGTATAGCATCCCCTGTCTGACCTGCCTGAAGCCTCTGATGTGAACTCCCTGCCACACCAATCATCTAAGCTCATGCTTCACAAGGGACCAAAATGATATCTGTAAATTTAAATAAAATGAAATTGTATCACTTCCATTCCTGATTCAACTGAAATGAAATGCAGCCTTCTCAAGTAAATGTCCACCTGAATGTTCCCTGCTTCTTCAACTTCCTCTTACTCCTGCCTACCACCTGGCCCCTTTGCTTTTCCTAAAATAGGCTAAAATTTCCATATCTTGGGAACTTTCAGTTGCCCAACAGCTTTTCCCAGTATTCCCACTGCTCCTGTAGGTATAATTCTCAATTCTCATATTTCCTTTTCAGAGAAGCTTACTCTGTGAGGTTCCCCTTCCCACTGACACACTTGTCCCACCTCTTGGCACCCACTATCAACATATGGTTGTGCAATGTGCCTTTACTTACAGTAAAACACAAACAAGAATCCCACTGTATCACACCTGTTTGCCTTGAGCCTCCCCCAGTACCTGCATGCAATAGACATTTAGAGACATGAGGTGAAGCTGTTTGACTATTAATTGTCAGAACCCCAAACCCACAGGGAGCTACTTGATAAACATTCATTGGCAAGGGAAGTCACCATTGGTCAAGCATCACTGTCTCAGCTCGGTAACCAGCTTGCCTGATGATAAACAATTGTACTTTTATGGAATTGATTTTGCTTCAGTGGGCTTAATGAATCTTCTCAAAATAAGTTGCTGAAGATTAGTAAGAATTTACAGTTCTGTACTGGCCTAAGACAAGAACCTTTATTGCTTTGGACAAGTTAACATATTCATTCTTTCATTTATTTATTAATTTATTCAGCCAGTTGTCACTGGTTAGCACTTAGTATATTAAGCAACATGCAAAGCCCCACAGATACAACAAAACTGAAAATCTTACTCTGATTTTTTAAAGTCATGTTTGTACTTTGAAGCACCTTTTGAGAAGTTTGACTTCTCAACTCCACAATCGCTTGCATGATATTCTTTCTGGTCTACCTTGCCTTGCCAGCTGCAGCTGGCATGGCAGGAATGCCTGAACTCAGCAGGGCATTGGGCAGCATCTGAGCAGTAAGTGTGTGTGGAATGGTTGGCATTATTAAGAGCCTAGAATGGGGCCTCAAGCATGTGATGAGGCCCAGGGAGTAGGAGGGCGCATGGAAACAGTGTGACTGTTGGCACAAACAATGAGCCAGACACCATCATACACATTAGTGTGTCTCCAGATTAAGCAGTCACTCTTGGACACTAAGGAGTTTGAGACAGAATAAGAGTTGGTGATCAGGGAGGCTGCACCATCGAGTGGCTTTGCTCTGCCCAGAGATGAGGGTGGAGAAAGATAGATGTTTACAGCAAGGCATTTCAGCAGTTTGAAATGTAGTATGTAGGGCTGGGGCTATGACTCAGTGGCACAGCATCTGCGTGGCAAGTGTGAGGTTCTGAGTTCTATTCCTGCCTCCAAAAATAAAGGAAAATAAAATAAAGTAGAATTTGCCTGGCTAGTAGAGTAAAGTCTTTGGTATTTTCAGAAAGCCCTCATCTTTCCCCACCTCTCTTGGGTGCCAAGTCCCTGCTAAGGAAATCCACTCTCCAGTTTAGAAAGCATCCTCCGTGTGTAAGAATTAAAATAGATGAAGCAGAGGAGTTTTGCTGCTTTCATTCATTTGCCAGAGCTTAACAGGACACAAAAGCTTTTATTTTGTTCTTTTGTGTTTTTTTTTGATCCAAATGAGGCTTAAATATCTCTATCTATTGTTAGGTTTATTTTGCTGGCCCCAGTTACTCAGTACTGCTTATTCTACTTCCTGTGAGCCTTCACTGGCCCATTTCTAGAGAATTGTGTCCATTAACTTTCCCAGCCTGTCAATCCAGGAGGTGTTCTGAGAGTTTCTTGGTTTTCTATAACCAACATGTCCAAGACTCTCAGTGTTCCTCTACCACATTCCTGCGCCTTCCATGTTCGACTTGCACTCTGTCCAGCTCCTGATGGCTGGTCCCTCTGCAGACTGTGGGCTTCTCCCACCCCACACTGACATCCGCTGCTTCCTTTCTCTATAGAAGATCCTTCTTCCGTGACAGGAGGACACCTGCTTGGCATTCACCGCACCTCAAATATCACCTGCTGTTAAAGTCTTTCTGATTCCTGGACTTCGTCAAGCTATCTGCCCCTTTCACTTCAATCTTATGTCCCGCTGCTCAGGGTACCAAAGCTCATCATCACCTGTCTGGCCTGGAATCAGCCCCAGCCTCTCTGTTCTTTGGGGCCAGCCCTGTGTCTGACACCTACTGCTTGCTACAAGATGCATCAGTTATTATTTGATGTTTTGGATCTGGAGATTAGCTTTTCTTACTCGTTTTTGAATTAAAAAATAATTATAGTATTCTTTCTTATGGGTGGCTTCCTTCCTCATATGCATATGTATATAAATCCTATATGGGTACTAAATTTACCAGATCCTTCTGTATCAACAGGGAACTGTATGTACCTCTTTCCTTTCTTCTTAAATAATTGAGGTTATTTATGAGTGCAATTCCCAAATTGAGGGTGTTCTTAACCTCATTAGCCTATTTTAGTATATTCTGCTTTAAAATTGCTACAAAGGGCTGGGGAGATAGCTGAGTAGAATAAGCATTTGCCTGGCAAGCACAGGGTCCTGAGTCCAATCTCCAGTGCTGCAATATATGAATGAATGAGTGAATGAATGAATGAATGAATGAATAAATAAATAAATCGCTACAAATAAAATCAGCATCTTTCGCTTTTGTTTTTAATGGGAAGGTGGAAAGAAAGATTTTTTTTTGAGACAGGGTCTTGCTGCGCAATTCAGGCTTGCTGGAGCTCACTTTGCAGCCAGGTCAACCTCAAACTCACAAAGACCCTCCTGCCTCAGCTGCCTGTTTGCTGGGGCTACCAGTGTGCACCACCATGTATGGCTAGAGCATCTAATTTTTATAAATGCTTTGCTTTAAAAATAATTTGTCTGTAATAATATGATCCCTCTTGCAAACGCCAGCATGACTCTGGCTTCAGCAACATTGGCATAAGAAGCAGCTGTGTTCTGTGGCGCTCACACGGAAGGACAGAGCAACACGCTGTGGACTGCGTCCCTTAGTCAGGTGGCCTGCTCTTACACTGGGTGGCTTGAATGGCAGTGTGTTGTAGATTGCACAAAGGTAGAAGTGGGAACTGCCATTGTCCTCACTTGAATGCTAAACGCTTTAGGTGACAAATATGTTTGACTGTGTGCAATCATTATACAATGCTTGCATGTATCAAAGTGTCATATGGTGCGCCACACACGTGTATAATTTTTATATTTGAAAATGACAGTTAAGAGCCAGCCAAATAGCTCAGTAGATTAAAGCACCTGCAAGCAGGCTTGGGGGCCGTGGGTTGGGCCTGCCGTGCCAGCCCTGCCCTCGGGGTGCTCTGAGATAGTAACTGAGACTGGGCATGGTGATGCGCACCTGTAATCCCAGCTCTTGGAAGACTGTAAATAGGCGGATCACTCCAAGTGTGATCTAGTTGTGAGACCCGGAAAACCCTATAGGCCCTTCCCTAAAATACAAAAAAAAAGAAAAAAAGAAAAAGAAAATGGAAAAAGAAAATGTCAGCTAAAAATAAGCTTAAAAATTACACTTAAATTTTTGAGACTTCTTGAAAACACTCAACTTCTTCTAAGTTTTTCTGTTCTTATATAAATGACCCTGGTGGGCTGGCGAGATGGCTCAGTGGTCTAAAGCACCTACTTAGGCCAAGCTTAGCAAAGCACAGGGACCTCGGTTCAATCCGCCAGCACCACATGCCAGCCAGCCCCGCCCCCTGGAGGGCTGAGCTGGCCACGCACACACACACACACACACACACACACACAGAGAGAGAAATAAAAATAAATAAATAAATGAACCTGGTAATTATTTTATTTTATTTATTTACTTTTATTTTATTTTATATTATTTTTTTCATAATTTTATTGATAAATATCACTTAGACAGTTTCAAATCAAATCACTAGGACAGTTTGCATAATTAACACACTGCATACATTCTTCTTAGTGATTAATTGCTATACTAGATGCAGACTTGAGAT
>NDGM010951581.1:0-19571 GCA_002564305.1 Octomys mimax | reverse complement strand
TATCTTTCTTCCAGTGAGTATGTTTGGCCCCTTTGTCAAAGATAAAGTGGTTGAGTGTGTTTGCATCCAGGAAGTTCTTCCCGGGGTGGAATTCCAATGTGGAAATCTAGAGATTTTAGATTCTTAGACTCCTAAAATGGCACTGTAGTATACGAGTAGCATTGTTTTAGTCTATTTTTTCTTTAGCAACATTTTAATTTATTTAATCTCTTCCCTATGTTTTTTTTTCATTTCCAAGGAAATCATCCTCATGTTAGTACATGAGATTATTTGTTTCCATTTAGAACTTACTAGATTTCTATGTGCTGTGATTTTGTAGGTCACTTTTCCTGATTTTTTAGCCCATAGTGATCTTTTTGCTTCACATCTTCATAGATGATACTGGTCTCCACAAAAGTGGGCATTGTGTCTTCTTCGCTTTGAATCCCTAGCACAGAGCAAGAGATATAACAATTGATCAGAACTCAGTGACACTTTCTGGTGTTTACCGTAGATTTAGGGTGCAACCATTTTCTTTTCCATATAAACACATTTTCCTCTCCAGCTTGATGGCTTTGAGGGCACTGCACTGAGTGACCACCATAGAGCGTGCTGTTCTTTGCATGCACAGGTGATTGTTGAAGAGCTGTTTTGAGGATGATTTTACTAAGCTTTGAAAATATTTATTGAATTCCTCTGTGTCAGAGTGTGCGGTGGGTACATAGACTAAAACCCTAAAAAATACTGTGTTAAGAAGTCCACATATAGTATCATTAGCAGTCTAGTTTTATATCTAGTTGTTAGACTCCTAGGGTCTGAAGAGATTCACTGTAAACATTTGTTGATTTAAACATCATTGTGTAGACTCTTACTTGGAATATCTGGACATCATCCTCTGATTACTTGGTATATTTAGTTCAAAGCTGAGATTAAATTAATCGTTCTAAAGGCTCTGGAGTTCTTTGGCTGATGTAGTTTAGGTTTTGTGTCCCATCCAGGAACTGTCCAGTGTAGCTCTAACCATTTTACTCTGTGCTGGGAAGGGAGGATGTATTTGCTACTCTACCTACTTTCAAGGGCTCACAGCTAGGACTCATAAATGTTGCTTTCCTTCCTAGAAGGCTGACTCTGCTGAAGAGAGATAAAACCCAAGTGTAACGGGAGTGATCAATTTTGACTGCAGTTATTCCAGCAGACTTTGCAAATAAATTGACATTTGATTTGGCCCTTGATACTGGATTTTGACAGGCAAAGATGGGAGGAAAGAGCAGCTCAGGCAGGTGAAATAGGCTAAACAAAGGCAAGACAGTGTGAAGGTTTTTGCCTTAAATATGCAGTGGAAGCACAGAACTTGGGTGTGGCTTGACTATAGATTTTCATGGGGAGGGAATTACCAAGGTTGGGGCTGCGCTGATCTTTGCCAGGTCAAACCAGACCTTTGGCCAAGTTTTGTTTGGCCCAGCACAAAGTTTAAATTTTTTATTTTGAGTTGCTTCCAATATTTAAAATTCAGGAGAATTCCCAAACCCATTTGGATCCTTGATTGCTCTCAAAAGAATCTAACAATACAGTGCTTGCACTTTCTCCAGGCAGCAAGTGGCTGGCACTGAGTAACGCTGTTCTTTTAAGCCAGGCAGGATACTGTGTCCAGCTCGTGACTGTTCTATCTAGCTGTGACCTCTGTCAGGTGCTGCAGGCAGGTATTTGAGTGTGCACCTCTGACCTAAGCATTTTCCTTACTGTTGCATATGGGGAGCAGTGATGTCTGTCTAGGGAACATCACACAGTGGTGGGCTTAAATACACATTTGGATGGCTCTTGGGAACTGGCCAATACTTCACGGGAGCAAAGTGTCAGGAAGTCATCCCAGGTGCTGCTAAGCAGATGTTTATTTGAGAAATGAGAAGTTAGGCTGATATACCTGGTAGATTTTTAGAGGCAAAGGATAATGACCCTCACAGTTTAAAAGATCCTTTCTATGGCAACCCACAGTGACTGCCAATTTGAGAGTTTGTTAGCATCGGAGCTTTGCTTTCTCTTTGTGTGTGTGTGTGTGTGTGTGTGTGTGTGTGTGTGTGTTCTGGAATATAGACTAGCAGTATTCCATCAAGAACAAAAATCCATTTTCAAGGATAAACAAGATATACATACATATATATATTTTTCTCCCCCATTTTCTTTGTCCCAGTCTTAACCCAGTCAGATGGTCAGATTGTCATACTGCTTGGGCCTTTGTGAGCTAAACTTTCATTTCCTTTTCTCTCATGGAAAAGTGCCTTTTGATTGCACTGGTGCCTGCACCAGCGTTGGGGTATGGAAGGATACCAGTGCCCTCAAATACAAACGCGCAGCAATGTACACTGCAAGATGCAGTTGTTCACATACCTTGCACACATAGAGACCGGGACTACTGGCTGCTACAGGACCATGCATGCTCTGTGCC
The DNA here is from genome assembly GCA_002564305.1 of Octomys mimax. Lineage (NCBI taxonomy): Eukaryota > Metazoa > Chordata > Mammalia > Rodentia > Octodontidae > Octomys > Octomys mimax. The sequence goes on along the minus strand of NDGM010951581.1, from coordinate 17,149 downwards.
TGATGCCTATTAAGACTGAGAGGTTCCTAACTGATATAACCTTCTTTTCATAAGAATAAAATAGAAGGTTACTGAGTCTACAAGCTAATCTGTCTAATTAGATGCCTCTGAGCAAAATGCATAAGATTTGCATGAATTATCTTAACATGCAAATAAGAGGACAGAAAGAAAAACTCAAGGAAATTTGCATTTTGATGGAGGGGGAGGTGTGGGGTTATAACGCAGAAGGTCCTATCTTTTATGTTTTAGTCAGGTCGGCTGACTCTGGCACTAAGGACCGCCTGTGTACCCCTGGCTTCGCGACAGCTTCTTTCAGACTTGTCTGCCCTGCAGGGTGCAACAGCCCTGGGATCCATTACCAAAGAAGAAGTTTCCTGGAGGCTGGGCTGGAAACGCGGTCTCAGGCCTGGCCGCCTTCGCTCGCAGGAGGTCCCGGCTGCGCCTGTAGGTGGCACTATTACACCTATTGTAAGAAACGCCGTGCCTGGCTTGCTGCCTTGCTGCGATTTAAAATAAGAGGACAAAGCGTGACCCTGTCCCCGGCCCGAACCTCCTCACCTCCCTGCCCACTTGGCTTGGACCTGCGCCTTCCTGCTGTTCTCTGTGTGGTGTTTTTTTAAATTGTTGCTTCTGGTGCCTTGTGCAGTGCCTGCGCAAAACGAAGCTCCAGCTCACGAAAGCTGAGCCCCCCCCACCCCCAACTGGCCGGGGGTGAGGCGGAGGGCGGGTTCCTGGAAGTGTTGAAAGTCACGACCTCCAGCAAGCACAGGTTCAGGCCAAGCGCTGGAACTGCGTCCTGTAGTCTAGAAGAGGGGGGAGGTGGAGAAGGGGCGCCCTCTGGAGGCTGTTCTGACCTTTTGGCAAAGCCTAAGGGGCTCGGTGCGCTAGGTGGTTCAGCAGCTGGGAGATGACTTGCAAAGAGGTACAGCGTGTTTGAAGACAGGGAGTCAAGCAGGACAGGAACCTTTGGACAGCACTCTGAGGTTAGGAGCCCCACCACCCCATGGATAATGACATTTCCAGCTCGCTCTGTCCCTAGGAGCCATTGTGGGGCTTGCTGAGGGTCCCAGGGTGAGGGGCTGAGCCAGTCCCTGCAGGCAATTGTTTAATTTTTCTCTCTGAACAAACACTTCAGTTGAGAAGCAAATTCATCTAGCAGATCAACGTTTGCCACCCGTGGCACCCAAGAATCAAATCAAGATATTATGCTTAGGGCCAAGTAATAAAAAGAGACACTCTCTGTTTTTGTTTTTTTAATGAAAATCCTGACTTTACACCGACTTGAGAAACAATAACTTCAGGGCATAGTCTCTGTTTGTCAAATCTGCTCTAGTTTCTTTAGTTTATCATTTTCTCTGATCAAGCCTCAGTGGTACCCTCCATAAAAATAGGTTGAAGACAGTTTTTCTAGGCCTTGGACATCTAGGGAAAATAAATTAATGTTTTAAGTGTTATTCAGGGGCTTTTGAATGAAGGATTACAGGCAAGAATTAGTTTTTATCATTGTTTTAATAGCAATTTATTAAGCCCAAACCGTAGGGAACTGTGTAAGGATATATGATTTCCTCTGCCCGATTATATCTTTGAGTTTTGTAAAAGTTTATAATGGATGAAATAGCACTTAACAGCTTCATAAACTAAGCTGTTACGCACGTTTAAATGGTCTTCACTCTTATTATCTTAACTAATGAATTTTACCAGGCATCTCTGTTATAGCTGTATGATTTATAAAGATTATATTTACTTTTTCTCCTTATAAGAACCTAATGAGACCAAATTGGTTGCATGTAATCAGACACTGGCCTTTTTCATCTCTTCAGGTTTATTTACGAAAGCTTATTAGAGCAATTGTACTGCGTAATACACAGCGATAGCTAGGTTTTGCCTAATGATCCCCAACAGCCAGCACGGAGTGCAGATAATGAAATGACAGGCTGATTATGAATGCAGGGAGAAAAGGAAGTGCATGCAGGGCCCATCTCTAAAGTCCTTACCTAGGCAGAACTCCCATTAACACATTTCAAGCTAAGAATACCTATTTGTGTGAAGACCCAGCAGGAGACTGTAACCCATAGCTCGGAGATGGAGGGTTGAGTGTTTCCAACAGTGTAGGTCTGGCTTAAATGACGATGTATAAGTTGCTGTGTGGAATGATGACAGCAGAGGTGCCAACGATCTGAGGACCCTAGTTCATATAGATAACCCCAAGGGGCAGTTCACAGGGCCTGCAGTCAGCAGCCACTGCTAACATGAATAAGTTGGAACAGTGAGGTGATTTTCCCCCATAGAACCTCTTTAGGAGAGCTAACCTATAATATAATGTGGAATGATATTACTCAAGTTTGAATTAAATACATGCTCATCCTCCTGCAAGATATAAATAAAACATATTCAAACATCATTGGGCCAGTATTCAATCTTAGTGCTATAGTATGTCTCTTGCTATTGCTGGCAGACCTTAACCCATCTTCCCTCCTTACTGTGATCAACTTTCTGTCTCCTCCCTCCCTCCCCTTCCTCCTTCCTTCCTTCCTTCCTTCCTTCCTCCCTCCCTCCCTCCCACTACAGACTGAGCCCAGTGCTACCTGTTACTAACAGCTGTGTTCTTCCACTGAGTTACACTCTCAGCCCTTTCTGTGTTTTTCTTTGGGACAGGTCTCTATGTTACCTCAGCTAGCCTTGAACTCATGATTCTCTTGTTTCAGTCTACTAAGTAGTCTTCTTTTTAGTAAATGTTTCCTGCAATTTCAGCAGTAGAACTTGGAATTCAATTTTTTTCTCTGATATAACTTAGGAAACTATTAGAGACGAGGGACAACTTGTTTATTTTCCAGATGTCCACCTAAAATATTTTGAGTCCTCTGTAATGTTCTAGTACTTTGATGACTTGGCCATGCATAAAACTTTCCCAAGCTATGTTTAGAAGTATTTATACATGTATTTCCTCCTTGTACCACTGGCTGGAGGACTGCATTTGTTGAGTTTATTGTTCTTGGGTGAACAACTTCCTATAAAAAGCTGAAAGAGTGTCCCTTCCATGTAGTATTTTGAGATTTGGCGAATAAGTCTGTTTTTATCTTATTCATTTTACTGAGGAGTTTATAATTAAGACAGTGTGCTTTCTCTAGTGTGCATAATACTAGACAGCTGTCACCTCAAGACCTAGGACCTTTAGGTTCATTTACTTCTGGATAGTCTGCTCGGAGAGCAGTGTTTGAGTTATTATTTAGTTGGGGCTTTCCTCTTCATTTCCTTCATGGAAAGGAGACTAAGTTAGCTTAGAATAACCAAAAATAGATAAAGAAGCAATTAATGGAATCAGAGAATGTTAGGGGCCATTATTATTGTGGTGATGAAAGTCAGGCTCAGAGAAATAAGGTGAACTTGATAAAGGTCACACTACTAGGTAGTTAGAGGCCACCATAGTTGTTAAGAGACCTGAACTTCAACTCTAGAGTTCCACTCTCAGGCTGGTATCCTTCTCACAGAGGTGATGAAGGTCAAAGTGACAGCTATTGTTTGGTCTGATGGAACCGCCAATCCCAGTGGAAAAACTCAGGATGCCAAATTCTGAACTGCTTTCCCTTCTCTCTCTCTCTCTGAAGAGTGAGTGTGGTGGAGAGCCAAGGCTCATAGCTGGCTGAGGCGGGAGAGCCTTCGCTTGCAAAAAGCAGTCTTCTCAACGTTGTGCTTTAGGTGTTGGCTTGCGTTGCAACTGGTCCTTCGTGTCTGCTTCTGAACCTGCCGTTGACATGGAGGCTGCAGCTCATTATTTTAATGACATCTTTTCCTCTTAGGCAATGTACAGGGCTTAAAAGTGACTACCTGACTTGATGGAGGACTCAGCCAGGAGCAGTGTGAGGGGACAAGGGGGAGTCCTTCAGATGACGAGCCTCCGTGGAGGAGGGCACCCAGGACAGAGAAGCAAGTGGAAAGGGAGGCTTTTCGGTCACTATGTTGAAACCTGTTGTTTTTAAATTTTTTTCTTCCGAGTACTTGCAGTGGAATCCAAGGACTTTGTACAGAGGTACATATCTAGTATGTTTTTATTAATTTTGAGACAAGTTTTTACTAAGTCACTTAGTTACCAAGCCTGGGTTCAAACTTGAGATCCTCCTGTCTTAACTTCCCAGAATGCTGGAATTACAGGCCTGTGCCAAAATACTCAGCTAGTGTTCATTTTAAAAAGATTATATCTGTGCTTCTATAGTTCACCTCTTCATTTTGTTGTCTCAGTTTTTAATATTTTTCTTCTTCTCCATTTCTGTTTCCTCAAGTTCATCTCTTCTCGAGCCTAACAGCAATTATTCTGGATTACATCATCTCAGAGAAATTCCCCCTGGCGACCCTCTCCAATGCCCTGCCTATTTCAGCTGGCTTTATAGGTTCTTCCGATTGGTCTGTGCTGTTGGAGATTTTGAATTTGAAGCACACACATGCTCCTTTTGCATGCAGAGCATGTAAGTGTTTCTAGCCTGGAAGTCCCTATTCTTTCCATATGAAACATTTGAGCCTGAAAGGATTTATTTCCCAACCTTGTTAGGTCCACTTGCGAGTGGTGTAGTAACAGCTGTAGATGTGATCCAGAGACTGCAGATTGTGGAATTCATCTGCTGATGGAGCTGTGTGACATGCCAGCTTGTGTACAGCTTGCAAGTACTGGGTGTCTCTACTTCTTTACTTTTGTAAACCCAGAAGTAGGGATGACATTTAATTTTCTAAATGGGCTTGTACATGTTATTCCTTAACTGAGATATCCCCTGTATAGTTGCACCATAGTTAAGGAAAACCAGCATAGAATAGTAGAATTTACAGGAACTCATATTATTTGTATTACAAAAGGATTTGCCAAAGGACTTCCTCCAATAGCAAAATCCTTTCCAATTTTCAAGTTATTTTTATTTTGTAAGGCAATTCAACTTATATGCATAAATAAATAAATTTGACACAGGGTACTGTTGCTAGGGTGTAATAAAAGCCACTGCGTTCTTATTCAGGGACAAATGTTCTGGTAGTATCACTTTGCTCGTACAGTCATGTCATTGTAGAGGTGACATTGTCATTACAATCCTGTGTCATAGAATGGCATTTCAGTCCCCTGTGGACAGCATATGTGATGTGGGCCCTGTAAGACTGTGTCACCTAGTGACATCGCAGGAGTTTCAGCTTGCATACTTGCACCCTCTGACGGTCATGCTGTGATGAGCCTGCCGACTGACCTGTTCATTGCAGGGTACCCTTCCGTGCTTTGGCTGTATTATGAATCAAAAGTGCCCAGTGTATGGAGATGGAGAGTAAGTAAGAATGAAAGCAGAAAGCAAAGGAAGGAGCAGTGATTTTCTGTGATTCAGCTCAGAGTATTAATATATATAATCTATTTTATGATACGTAACTTGAGAGAAGAGTGCGGATAGATACATGTGCGCATGTGCACACACATGCGTGTTTGCACATATACACACTCTTTCATGTCGGAGAGGTGCAGCTGAGGATGACCCTGTTATTGCTTGGAGATCTCCCTCAACCCCACCCTAACTACTATTGGATGCTCTGTGAGACCCTACTGTTGCTCCAGCAGGTCACTTGCCCTAGGACCAAGCTGTCCTCACTCCTCAGGGCAGGGCAAGGAAACTGGCCCAAGACTGCCTGAGTGGACCCCGCTCCTGGTCCAGCTCAGCCTGCAGGACTCTCTGTGACTCATTTGCCTGTAGTGGAAACAGCTAACCTCTCAGCCTGCTTTTTCTCTCCTACTCTTGAAAGCCAATTTCCTGCTTCAATCTTATTCTTATGAATAGAAACACAGAGCTTGCATGAAGAATGAGAAACTACTGTATCATAGGAAGCAATCACACAGAACACAAAAACGCATTCAAAGTAATTAAACTACTCCCGTCCCCTTTTCTATATTTCTTTTCAGCTCCGTGTGGATGGGCTGTTTATCTTTGCCACCACGACAGCAGCAGCAGCAGTGGCGGCGGGCAGAGGAAGCAGCAAGCCATTTTCTGCTAGGGCTCATGCCAAGGGGCAGAATTAAGACAAACACTTTCATTCTTGGCTGCCAAAGCATTTTAGCTTCGGAACAGTGAGGGAAGCTACACCATCACCAGGAAGGAAATAAATAAATAAAAGAGCCACTGGTGAGGGGAACTATTGCGTGATTTTTCCCACTTGTCAGAGCAAAGGGGTGGGGTGGGGCCCATGAGGATGGGGTGGAGGGGTGGGGAGCTCATTATCCTCTAGGCCTCGCAAGCTTTTGTTCTGTTCAGCTCTGCTGAGGAGGCTGCGACTGCTTGCAGCTGGGCAGCAGCTCACGGGCCTGTAAGAAGCCTGCTCAGCCTGGCTCATGACTGCAGCAGGCACTGTCCTGGAGGCGACAGCTGGGCCAGGAAGTGGAACCCCATGTTCTGACTGAGCTGGGCTGAGCCACCTCCCACCCCTATCATGGTCAGACCTGTGTGAATGGATGTTTTCCAGGACAGCTGTGGAAGAGGAGCTGAGAGCTTTTCCTGAGGGCTATTCAAAAATATTTCTCCTTGCCTGCTGGACCCAGCATGTCTGTGGCAGTTGTTTCAGAGAGTGGGCACTTTGGATTGTGTCCCCCTGAGAATGTAGAGCTGAAGAAAAAGGGAGTAGCTCAGTAGCATCTCTGCTTCCACCTGCCCGGTGTCACACAGGCCCCTGGAATGTGTGCCTCCTGTGAGGAAGATCAATGCTTCCTCAGAACAGGAGCTTTGAGGATTTCAGTAAGGAGCTTGAGAGACTTGACCTGCAAAAGGGCTTCTGAGCTGTCCGTAGATCAGACAGTCAGTCAACAGGGCTTTGCATAGTACAGCGGTGTCACAGAGAGCTCACTGAAGGGCTCTCCAAAGCAGGCTCTCTGTGGAGAGAGCTGGGCTGTTTTGATACACAAATCCATTAAGGGTGGCGTTAGCCTGCCCATACTCCTGGCTTCCAGACCTCTTGGCTACCTTTTGGAATTGCAGCAACTTTCCATTTAACAGAAAGAGTCTGGCTCAGACTGAAAATTGTGCAAAGTGCAGTGCATGAAATGATAAATGGAGCTGTGTGGGCCATTCTGGGTTTCAGTTGACGTGCCCGCCCCAGCGGCTGCCTTGCTGTCCACCATGCTGCTGGATTTACCATGTAGGCTCAATGTCACAGGTCAGGAAAATGCCCAGGTTGGATGACTCCAGCGGCCTCTCCTCTCTCTCTTCACATCCCACGGGCCCCATGAGGAGCTGCCTGTTGGGCTTACTCTGTGGAGGGGGCACCTGGCCCATTCGCCAAGACAAGCCTGCTTTGTTCAGCATTCTTTTGTTGAATCTGTCATTATCTTTTGAATGCAAGGAGGTTTAATGTGCAATAAATGTAAATGGACAGTGTATATTTTGTGTTTTATAAACTCTCCTTTGAGCCTGTTTTTGCCTGCAGCCACTCTGCCTTGCCAAGGTTTGCAGCAGGAGCTGCAGGACTGGGTTTCTTCCACCTGCCCCATCTCACTCAGAAAGCTGCACTCCCCAGGGCATGTCTGTGGAGGTCCTTGTGGCCTCTTCTGCTTGCAGTGTGCCAGGCACACCCATACTTCACATGGCAGCCTTTTCAAGATGGTTTGCTGCAACCATCTCAAGGGGTGGATGCTGAAGACCTCTGTGCATCCATTGCCCAGCTATGTGGGAATGATTCAGCACAGTACTGAAAATATTTCCTGAATTAAAATAAACATTGCTTCCTAGATAGACAAAAACAGTAGATCACTCCCCTTTTAAGCATTTTTAAAAGACCCAGTCTTGAAATAATTTCATTCACTTTGCAAAAGCGTTCAGTATGCTAAATGAAAATGATAATTCGATTTATTTTCTCAGTAGGAATCCTTCTAAGGTAGGGGAAGGTGGGGCTATGCCTATTGAAAATGAAATTGAGCCTGTGGGGGGCATGGCGAAGGAGCTTGGGATTCTTGACTCTCCAGGCAAGTGCAGCAGCATCCAAAAGTCTCTGGGGTTAATGAGCCTCCTTAAATACTTGCCTAACTGCTTACGGGTTGTCTCAAGTAATGTGGGGAAATTGTAATTCTGACTTTTGTGTGAGAATTCAGAGTAACAAATCAGTGGAAAGGCATTTTTCCAGGAGACTTAACCAGAAAACATTTCTGGTTGGAGGACAGGAGGATCAACAATTGCATATGGCACCTCTCCAGGGAAGTGCTCTATGGAGAGCACACCCACCAAATCACTGGGGGCTGGAGATGGGTGGACAGCAGGGGGCGCTCCGAGAACCCCCAGCCACGTAGTGTGGTGCAGGGGTCTCTTCCTGTGCCTAGCACGGACTTATGGGACTTTCAGGCATAGCTAGACAGATCTGTATATCTACTATTGAACAAGGAGCACGTTCATAAGCTTTTCTGAGTGGCAAAGAAGCAGAATGGTTCAGAGATACTACAAGTGTTCCCAACATTTAAAAATGTGGACTTCCTAGCGTTCTAGTTATTCTCTGTCATGCTTCTCCAACTCATTCAAGTGAGTACATAGGAAAAAAAAAAAGGAATTTCTGCTTCAAGCTTAAAAAAAACTCGCAGGTTTTATACACAAATGGAAATTCGCACATCCGACCTTGTGAGATAGGTCAAAATCAAAACTCAGGAGCATTAAAAATAATATATAAAATTATCTTTAGGCCAAGTGACTCAGTTATTATTCCACCCTGACAGGATTAAGAGATATCAGGTTAGTAAAGTGTAATTTTTTTTTTTTTTTCACTTACCATATCTTCATGTAAGGTGTGTCTGAGTGGGTCGTGGGGAAGCGACGCTGGGGGCCGCACTTGGCCGCTGGCCTGTTAGGCCTTGGCCTGCTCCCTGTTCTCCTCCCTGACCACGTGAGCTGAGCAGCTTTGCCCCCTCCCCCTTATAGTATATAGTTCCCGCTTTGGATTCCAGTGACTGTAGGTGGGACCCTCTAAAACCTTGAGCCAAATAAAATTTCCAGTTGTGGGCGTTTTGGCATCAGGAACGCTGAGTACAGGCTTCCTGTACATGAACGTGAGTGACTTTCATGTTTACACAGGTCACATCCTTAAGATATTTACATTATGTGCAATAAAATATCCTAAAATCTGAAAAAATTCAATATGCAAAACACTTTTTGTGGAGCGTTTTGGATAAGAGACAGTCAAGCTGTACTGAGGTATAATTACATAACATGCAATTCCACCACTTAATATATACAATTTATTGCTTTGTAGTAGATACACAGAATTAGGCATGCATTACCACATCCATTTTAGAACATTTTCATCACACTCATATCTGTTAGCAGTTATTCAGCAGCTACTAGTTTTTCCTAATATACTTTTTATCTGTATAGATTTGCCTATTCTGAACATTGAATATAATACATATAGTAGTCCCAGAATGGTGGCAGCATAGAGAATTTGTTCCTCAGAATCAGGTTCAGAGTACTCCAGTCACTTGACCCCTACAGCCAAGAGAGAAGAAAGCCTGGCTACTGCTCCAGCTGCCAGCAGACCTTGCCATCATCCACATGGTGCTGGTTTTAGGCACATGCAGAATGCAAGAGCTGTGCAGTTAAGAAGGCTTCCACCTTGATTTCAGAAGGCCTAGGAGGCCAGGCAGTGTGGCCCTGGGAGGGCAGGGCATGAAGCTTTGAATGTGAAGCCAAAGGTGCAGTGGAATACCCAGATGTTTGGAAAAAGCAAAAATACGCATTGTCTAAGGAAAGCTGCAAGGAGGGAGCAAAGAAGGCCTAAGAGATAAATGGAGCTATAACCACCATGGGAGCTATAACCACCAAAAATGCCACAGAGGCTGAGCCACGTGGAGCTCACAATTTTCCAGATGGCCTTCAAAGTTGAACATGGAAATACAGGACTTATATTTGCCCTGCTAGATTTTGGGCTTGTTTGGTCTCAGTGCTTTGTATCTCCCTGTTTGTGCCTCTCACAGTGGCAAAGTTTATCATGTGCCATTGAATGTTGGATGTATTTAACTCTTCGTCTGTACAGGGGCTCACGGTAAGAATTTGCCTTATATCTCAGAGGAAACTTGGAAGTTGGACTCTTCAGCAATGCTGAAACTGTTAGGATTTTGGCAACTCTTAGAGATGGATCAAAACGCCTTTAGTATAAAGGGGTGAGCATTACTCTTTCAGGAGCCAGGAGTGGAATGTTATAATTTGTTTCTAAGTGTCCCCCCAAAGCCTCACTCAGTAATGGGGTGGGATTTTAGAGTTTATGGTTGGTTGACCATCCAGTGTTGGGACTGTGCGTATGAGTGCTATACCTGTCCTGTGGCAGGCCACCTGCATACAATGTAAAGTAGGGAAAGAGGCTGGCTCACTGCTATGCCTCACTTTGGCTCTTGCTGTTTTTGCTGTTTCTCCCTCTATGACCTGCGGCCCTCTGCCACGTGCTCTTCTGCCTCGGAGCCAACCGATTGTGGACTGAATCCTCCACAGACTGCGAGCTAAATAAATCTTCCCTTTCTTAATTTGGGTGTCAGGTATTTTGTCTCAGCAATGAGAAAAGAATAATCTAGACAGCAAATTTTTATGGTAATTCTATGTTTTATTTAAAGAATTATTTATTTTAAAAATTTGATTAGCACATCTTCCGTACACATATTAGGCTGGGGACATATCACTCAATGAGAAATACATGTTTATCATATGCAAGAACACGGGCCTGGGTGGGGGAGATAACTCAGTAGAATAAGAGCTTGCCTGGCAAGTGCAGGGTCCTGAGTACAATTCCCGGTACTGAAAAACAAACAAACAAACAAACAAACAAACAACATGGGCTTGATTCCCAGCACTCAGGAAAAAAGGAGAAGAAAAAAGTACATACTAGTGGGGTTCAGTGTGTTAATTAGATGTGGACATAACATGCACTGATCAAATTAAACTTTCTTATTTCACGCTCTATCACAGTTTCCCAAATTTTAGTAATCACTGTTTTAGACAACTTTTTTTTTCTTTGTGTTGTTTTTAAATTCTATATATGCGACAGAACACTGATACTTGTAGTTCTGTGTCTGGCTTAGTGCATTCTCCTTTATGGCGGAGTAGCACTCACTTGTTCACACACACAGCACTTCCTTTATCCATTCATCCAGTGACCAACACTTAGGCTGCCCCACCTTAGCTGTTGTGAATATTACCACAATAAACATGAGCACACAGCTGCTTCTTTGCTGTCCTGGTTTCATTTCTGTTGGGTACATACTCCAACATGGCATAGCTGGACTACATGGCAGATCTGTTCCTTTGTTTCTGAGGAGCCCCCATGCTGTTTTCCACCACAACGACACTGACTTACGTTTCCACCAACAGTGTGTGAGTATTCCTTTTCCTCTACATTTTGAGGAATTACCCAATTAAATTTTTTTTTTTACATCCTCAGCACCATTTCATGAGGATTTTGGTTTCTTTACATGCTCACATATGCTACCTTTTATCGTTTGCCTTATAGTCATGCTAGTGGGGACCAAGGGGTATCTCTCCATGATTTTGATTTACATTTCTGCAGTGGCTAGTGCTAGTATCTTTTCATATGAGGATTGGCCATTTAAGAAATGTCTCGCACATTTGATAATCAAGTTATTTATCTTTTTATTACTGAGCATTAAGAATTCTTTTTTTAAAATTTGGGATACAATTTCCTTACATGCAAGATTTGGAAATATTTTCTCCCATTCTGAAGTTGGAATGTTTACTTTCATGAGGGCATCATCTGTAGTACAGAAGCTTGAAATTTTGATACAGTTCAATTTAGCTATTTTTCTCTTTGTTGCTTGTGCTTTTGATGATATATTGTGGAGATGATGTTTTATTTTACAAAGCAAAGAACTCCTAGGCTGAGCAAGGTGGATATATTTCAAGAAAAAATTAGAGCAAGACCACAGGGAAAGTGATGCTATCGACTTCATTGAGTAAATAGGTTTTTATCTGTTTTGTGAAAAATTTGCTTTCAAAAGGTATGGTGAATCTTATTTATTTATTTATTTATTTTCATTTTATGTATTTGTTACAGGGTCTCACTATGCAGCTAGGATTCCAAGTGATCATCCTGTTTTTAGTCTCCCCAGTGCTGGGATAACAAGCATGCGCCACCATGCCCGGACTTGGTCCCTGGCTCAGTGCATCCTTAGACGGGATTGAACCCTGGTCCTTGCACTTGCTAGACCAGGTGCTTTAGTCTGCTGAGCTAGCAAACTGGCCTTGGAACATGTTTTAGATTAACACAAATACTTTATTTGTACCTATATCATCATTTAAGGAGAGAAGGAAGTGTCACCAATATTATGTAACATATTTAACTTTTAAACTCTTTTATTATTAAATATTTGTCATACTTATAGATCACGTAATTACACAGAATTTGTACATGCATATAATGTATTTTAATTCTTCTTGTTTTCCTTAGTTGCCTCCTCTCCCTTAAGCCCCTTTCTCCCTGTAGTGGTTGATCAATTGTATCAACTTGGGAAGTTTAGAAGCTTAACTAAATTGGTTCAGCAATTATATACCCTAGGGAATAGAGGCACCCAAGGGTGGCTCAACACTTAGAAGATCTAAAAGAAAATGAGGAAAGATGACGTGTTCTGTTTTCTTCAGAGGAGCTCCGGTCTTCACCGTCAGCTTGAATGTTGTCTCCTGGCTTCTAATGCAGACTCTTTGGCCTCTTTCTTGGGTCCTTCAGCCTTTCAGTGTAGACTCGCTAGCCTTCAGTCACAGACTTATCAGCCTCCGGATACAGATTTGCATGCAACACTGCAGTGAGCTAGACCTTGGACTGAATCCTTTAGTGCCCAGTGTGTAGACGCCCTTTGCACGCTTCCTCATCATACCCAAAATGGTGTCGGACTAAGCACATTTTTCAGGGGATTGGACAGTTGATTGGCCTGGAGTCACTCACCAACTGTTGTAGTCTACAGCATCCACTGATCTGTCCCATTTGTGTTTTTCTCCATGACATTCTCTGGAGTCACTCTTACTACGTCTCTGTAGATTTGAGTTTCCACTCTCATGCCACAAACCAGGAGCTGGGGAGGAAGGCAGATTGTCCCCTCCTTTTTCTGCATTGATGTGCATTGCTTCACTTCCTCTGTGGCCTCCAAGTTTCCCTTCAGATCTGTCCTGGGTTGCTTCACTTCTTTTCTTATGCCAGTTGTTATTTTCTAGGGCTTAGATTCTGAATTTTGGAAAGGTTGATTGTTTGGTGTTTACTGCCTTACCATCTTCCTAAAACTCTGAAAACTCTAGATATATTTAATTTTGTTGTAGCAAATATACTGTGATATAAGCAGGGCTTCATGATACAGAATTAAAAATTTTTTCCTTTTTAGTTTGGTAATAATCTTTAGTGAGGATATTGATCTACCACTGTCCAAATTATCTTTTGGGGAAAGCTCCTTGAAAAATCTTATCCTCTGATTTTGATTGATTGTAAGTGCTAAACTACTTCATGATTTGTAGAAGTGGGTCAAATCAGACAAGGTCAAGGCTTGTGCAAATTAAATAGGAAAATTAAAATGAAAATATCAGACTCTTAAGCACTTGAAGGATTTAATAAATTTGAAGGTAATATATTTTCTGTCAGTGATACCAAGAGACAGGAAGTTAAGCAAGGTTATTTCAGATCGTTTGTATTAGAATAACATATATACTATCAAATATCAGTCTTCAAAGCAAAAGTTATTTCTTTGGACTACAATAGAAAATAGGACTTGCTTAGAATTTGCTATGATCTCTCCTGTTGCGGAACAGACCTGGGAGTCTATGTTGAGAGAAATGGAGTTCTCATTTAGCAATTATATGGAGAGGACTGTCTGGGTTCTCCAGAGAAACAGAGGTGATAGATGATATAAAGAAAATACGAACAGGGAAACATCCTATGGAGGTGTAACAATCCTCAGATTTGCAATGTTTTGCAGCAAGCTGGGGAGCAAGCAGAGTTGGTTACATATTTCAAGTCTGCACCTGAAGACCTGAGGTTCATGCATCTGAGCCCATATAAAAGCCTGATGTCAACCTGTTTTAATTCAGGTCGAAAACAGTGAGTCAGAGAGAGAAAATTCTGTCTTATCTTGAATTTTTAAGGCCTTTAATGTGTTGCAGGTGTCTCATGTATGTTAGGGAATAAAAATTGCTGTTCTCATTGAACTGATTCAAATGTGGATCTCATTGCAGCACCTGCATAGACACACCCAGAAAATGTGTAACCAAATATACAGCTCCCATGGTCCAGCCAAGGTGACACCCATAATTACCATCATTAGGGCATTGAAAAGACTTGGCTCTGTGTGTCTGTTCTGAAGTTTATGTTATATTCCTGAGAAATGTCTCCATAAAGTAATATTTTGTAGTCAACAAGTTGATGTAATCCCTTAAATTGTGTTCCTATAAATTTACATTTCAGCATATAAAAACATGCTAAAGAAGAGAGTATTTCAAAGAGATGAGATAAATTTCAATCAGCTCTAGCTTTCATATCTTCTCTGCCAATATCATAGACCACTTCTCATTATAAATTCACATAATTAGGGAGGATTGAAACAGTGCCCAGGACTTGGGATAGTATATGAGAATCCTAATCCTTTGAGAGGGCAACTGGGCTTTCCTTCTGTACACATTTGGGAGACAAGGTTCTCTCAGCAGCAATTGCTGGTGGTCCTGAATTTAATTATTTCAAACTCTTGCATTAATGAGTGGAAACTCAGTTTCAGCAGTCCAAGACTACAGCCTCAATCTGTTTTCTGGCTCAGAAATGATGAGCTCGTTCAGATGAGAAGGACCCTTCATCTCACTACTGTTGCCATTTTGGAAATGTCAATGGCTGCTCAGTGTGTCCTGAGAAGGTTTTGGCTTTGGTATCTGAAATGAGAAAAATAACATTAGCTTTGTAGGTTCCTTTGTATAGCATGTATGCTTTTCCTGCCTTCATGTCCAGATCTCTTAGGGATATGTTAAGCTGCTCTGGCAACAGAGCATACCTACTACTGACTGCAGGATATTAAGGGGTTATGCAAACAGCAAAGCAGCGAGAGTAATTTAAAATAGAGAAATTTAGTCAAACAACCACTTAGAGTCCAGGGGTGGGGGCTGGAGAGACAGTGCACAGCAGGGAACAGGCAACAGTATATGAGATAATAATTTTTTTGTTTATTCCTCTCAGTGAATTTATTGAATAATTGAGCACGTTTCCATGAAACCAAAGCAGTTCGCTAACATGGTCAATTCACTCAATTAGCACTGGCTTCTTTTCAGGCTTGCCCTGTGAGGTGCATATAAATTACCCAGAGTTAAGTACAGGCTTTTGGATGGGTCAAATCTTTATGGGAAACAGCCTCTTTGCTCTCTCAAAATGCACTATACCTGCAATTCCCAAGGTGGTATAGTTTTTCTTATAGTGGGTTTAGAATAGAGATGAAATTCTTTCTGGTTGGAAAGCACAAACCAACATGATATGGAGCCAAAAGATAACAGGCTCAGGGATGATGAATACAGTTATTGTCCCCTTTCAACCGAACAACAATCTGAGAAGCCCAAGGAAGCCAGAATGTGAATGCTTTCTCTTGTAGTGTTTCTTAACCAAGAGGCATGATTATGACTTCTGCAGTCTTCCTTAACCACTGCTCAGTTCACCCTGCTAGTGCCCTCACTAGTTTGTGCTTATTCTCACTATTCTACTTTTTCTGTCAACCAACATCCTTGCTTGAATGAGTGTCTTACTGCATTTACTTCATTTATTCTTTTATATTCAAGGACGTTCATACTTATCTTCTCATATTTTCTAGCTATCACAATATGTCGAGCACACATTTTGGAAATAAATTAATGGATGAATGTATACGGAAGTCAGTTTGAACTGTGGTGGATTGCACATACGGCAGGAGAAGTGACTAAGTGACTAAAATGCATCAAGAACATTTGAACACCAAGTGCTGGGAGTTGAATTTTAACATCAAAAGCAATTGTTTGTATTTATTTACTTCTATTAGTTCGTGTTTGTGGTGCATGATGAACACAAAATTGCGTCTTGATCTTCATGTTCTCCTCCCTGCTTCTCCCTCCCCTTTCCTTTTATCCTTTGATCCTTTCCCCATCTCCAACCTCCAGGCTTTCTATCATCTGCCTTTTATGTTGCTGTTTAAATTATTTATACCTTTCATTTCTCAAAAGAGAAACCACACAATATTTAAACTTCTGTGTTTGACTTACTTTATTTATTATTATGGTCTCTAGGTGCCTCCATTTTCATACAAATGACTTACATTTATCATTCATTATGGCTGAGTAATATTCCAAAATATTTTTTTAAATCAGAGATTTTAATTCTTTGTATGTTCTAGATATAAGTCTGAAGGACAGTTAGCTATCATTTTTTCCAACTCTGTGTATTATCTTTTGTTTTCACTCTGTTGGTGGTTTCTTTTGTTGTTCAAAGCTTTTAATAAGGTATAGTTCCATTTGTTGAATTTTTGTAGTATTTCCTTTGCAGTATGAGTTTTGTTTATGAACTCTCTGCCTACAGCTATGTCTTCAAGATTTCCACCTAATTTCTCTTCCAGTAAATTTTAGTGTTCCTATCTTTAGTATTTAGTTCTTTTATCCATTTTGATTTTAGTTTAGTGCATGATGTTGGACATGGGTCTAGTTTCAGTCTTTGGCCTATGGAAAGTCAGTTTTGCCAGCACCATTTATTAAAGAGACTATAATTCTTCTAATGAAGATAAGGTAGCTGAATGTGTTGGGGTTGCACCTGAATCTTGTATTCTGTTCCTCTGATCCTCAGACCTTTCTTTTTTTGTCAATACCATGGTGATTTTATCACAGTAGCTTTGTAGTATAATTTCAGGTCCGGGAATATGGTAACCCCTGACTTGTCTTTGTTGCACAGAATTGCTTTTGCTATTCTAGGTCTCTTATGGTTATAAATTAATTTTAAGAATATTTCTCTAGATCATACTTATGGTATTTTGATTGGTATTGCATTAAATCTGTATAGCAGTTGTGGATCATTTGCACTATTCTGGCACTTCTCCAATTCAGAGACTGTGGAGGACCACCTGAGTAGCTCTCCTTGAAAGAAGAGCGACTGTTTCCATTTTGACTGAGCCTGACCCTATTTCCTCATA
>NDGM010951552.1:0-12755 GCA_002564305.1 Octomys mimax | reverse complement strand
CAGCAGTTGTCTCATCCTCCCCAGCTCCATCCTCTGTTCCCTCATCTGGAAATGGAAAATGACTAACCAAGGTCACCTGGCTGATTCTGTGGTAGCCAAGGCCATCGTCAAGTCCAGATTCTATTCATGCAAACACCAAAGATGCCACATACAGTCACAGCCCTAGGCTGGAGAAACTCTAGGCCCCCTTTTCCTGTGGGGTTTATGTCCTATCTTTGCAACATTCCCAGTTCTTTCAGTACTGCTTCATAGATCCAATCTCTCATTTATCAAAACTTACTGGAGGAGCTGGGTCTCTCTACCTTCCCCAGAGTCCTGGGGATTGAACCCAGGGCCTTTGCTCTGAGCTGTCCAGCCCTGTGTTTATGTTTTATTTTGAGACAGAGTCTCATGAAGTCACTGAGTTGCCCAGATTGGGCTCATGCTTGAGGTCTTCTTGCCTCAGTCTCCAGAGTGCTGGGATTACAAGTGTGCACCACTGTACTGCTGAAGAGATACTGTTCTTTACTCACAGCTGCCTATCAGGTATGGAAAGCATCTCCAACTTGCCAAATAAATATACTTTGTGGCTCTTGCTTCCTGGGCCAGCTTCTCTTTTCATCCTCTTTAGTGGCTCCATCTTTATTCTCATCACTCTGCATCTTCTCTGCTGAGCAGTGTTCTGTGTTTCCCAAAAAAGTGGTTCCTAAATCTACCTCCTTAGCACAACTCCTGTCCTGACCTTAAGACCATAACATCACCCTGGAAGGGTCCTCTGTCAGACATCTGTCTTAGTTACTTTTGCCATTGCTAAGACAAAATATGTGACACCCACAACCAGAGAAGGAAAGGGTTAGTTAGCTCACAGTGTGCAAAGGTGTCAGTCCATAATCAGCTGGCTCCAAAGCAGAGGAAAATAGTTCCTGTGGGCAGAAAGTAGCTAAGCAGTTAAGGGTGACAACAACTCTCTTTATCCCTTTTATCTTATCTAGGCCACTTAGGGCAGATAGCACTCACACCCTTAACTCTAGTGCCCTTGAGCCTAGAATTGCACCAAGTCAGCCCCAGCATCCCTCTGGATGCAGCCACCTCTGAAGAAGCCCCACCTGTAACTGCATGAGGCTCAGAGGGACATCTAGACACAAACCATAGCAATATCCTGCAGGCACCTCTGTTTCAGTCCTTCTGAAATGTATCTCAGCTGTCTTCCAAGCCCACCACGCCCCCCCCCCAAAAAAATCCTTCTGAACTTTGGGGACCTGCCTATTAGTTCAGCCATTTAAGTAATTGCTTAAACAAAGCAGTCAGGCTCAGAATGCTGTGGTTCCATCCCCAGATCCTCAAGCCTAGCCATACCTTCCCTGAAGGCATCCTGAGCCAGCCCCCAGAACCAAACAAACAAACAAACAAAAAAAATCCAAGCCCACCCCAGTCCCTTCCTCTTCCTGTATTGCTGTCTCATGGGCAAATCAGAAACCCTCCTCCCTCTGCCCCAGCATCCAGCAGCGCCCTCTGTAGGCCATCAGCCTCCTCCTGTCCCTGCATGTTTTCTCTTTTCTGCTGTCCCACCAGGACCCCTGCTTGCTTAGGTTCAGGGTCTTCTCTTGGATTTGGCAGCCACCTCCCAGCCTCTGCGCATGCATGTCCTTTCCCATTTGTTTTCCACCCATAGCAGAAAGATCCATGCAAGGCAGAATGTGTTGGGCAGCCCTCTGCTAGAGCCACAGCTCCGAGATACCACTCAGAGGTGCACATCTCTGGTGCGGCTGCCACGTGCAGGCGCACACAGAGAAAAATGGAATAACCTATCTGCTGTATCCAGGATGCACCTTCTCTCCCTATACTGAACCTCGGTAACCCGGGTTCAAAGCTCAGCACAGTTCCGGCACACTGTAGACACACCCTGAGTGTCCACGGAACGGGGAAGCGGAATTCGCAGCCTCCAGACATGGTCCTGCCTGCTCACTGAAGCAGTGGCCTTGCAGACTAGACAATCCTCCGCTTTCTGGCCCATGCTGACTCCAGGCCCTGCCCCATTCTGACCCCTCCACCAAGCCAGAGCCTGAGACTGTTTCCCAAGGCTAGCAGTCCCAAGCTAGATCTGAGGGTGGGTCCCCTTCCCAATCTTCTGTGTTCTATGGAGGGACCCTGGGAGCTGCTAGAGGCCAGCATATCGAGTGCTTTGGTTTCAGAATGTTAGGCTTCAGCATGATTTAGTAGCCTGGCATTTCCAAGCTAGTTTACAATAATCAGGCATTTGTTAATGTTCAATTTCTCCTCCACAGACTGCTGCTGACACAGGAACTTTCTTTGTTGATTAGATTTTAGCCTGTGCTAAACAGTAACCCATGCGGGGTGGTGGGAAGGTGCGGTCTCCAGGAGCTACAGTCATGTCCAGAGCAGATTAGGAATGCCAGCACCGCTCCACACCAACTTCATTAGCCGCTTAGTCCGCACCTTCGCTTCCTCTGAGACAGGACAACTTTACCTTCTGCTCTAGGGCCGGTGTGAGCCTGAGAAGAAAAAGAAATGGAGCACAGGCCCTGCTTCGCATGTGCTTAATAATGACATGACAGCTCCTCTTTTGTCTGCCTCTTAGTTCCTGTGTTGAGTCTGACTTGTGGAAACCTGGGTTCCACAGGCACTTGTGCTTGCATCTTTCCACTATGATAACAAGTACTTGAGATAACCAACTTTAAAAAGGTTTATTTTGGCTTGCGGTTTCTGTCCATGATCAATTGGCCTGATGACTTTGAGGCTTGCAGTAAGGTAACCCATGATGGCAGGGAGCATAGGACAGAGTAACACTGCTGAGCTCATGGCCAGAAAGTGAAAAGAAGAGAAAGAGGAGGGTCCAGGGCCCTCTGGCCCCTCAGGAGTGTATTTCTGGGGACTGCTGGACCTCCCCCAGGTCCCACCTGTGAAGTCGTGCCAAGCCGCAGACTGAGTCTTTAACACATGGCCTTTGGGGGATATCTAAGACCTAAATCATGGCAGGGCCTAGTGATAGTTTTCCAGGTGAAGAAATCGACAGGTAGTGAGTGGCTTTCATTTCTCCTCATGAAGGGACTCCCCCATAATGTCACCCTCAACAACAGTATTTTTAGGCTATACTTATGGACTAAAAATACTAATAAACTGCCCTGTTGATTAAATTGCAGTGGATCAAGCCAGAAAACCAGGCTTCTTGATTCCTAGGCTGATGTGCTTGGCCCGAAAGATGACCTGCTGGGAAATTCAGCCTGTGACCTGGGATTGTGGTATCTGTGGAGACTGGCCCTACTTTCCCCCACACTTACCTTAGAACTGTCACACAATTCTCTCCTCTCTACTGCTTTCCCTTCTCTTTTGCAAGGTCTAGAGCCACAGCAGGCCAGACAAAGGCTCCCTGTGCATCCTGGTGCTAACCTCGGCTGGACAGTGGCAGTGGCCACACCCTGACCACTGGGTCTTCTCTCTGCCCATGCTGTCTGTATGTAGCCTTGCCGGGCTGTGCCCTGAGCCCCGCCAGATTATATCCTGATCCTTCAGGAGTCCATAATTTCCCACTGTTCAGTGCCTCTGTTTTCCTGGGCTGGCATGGTTCTGCGAGGCCATGAGGCTCCCTCTGCTCTGTGCCTGTCCTGCTGTGCTTGATTTACCTGCCTTTAATCATCCTGGACTTGGATATCTTATGTTCAATGTGTCTTCTCAATTTCATTATAAAAGTATGTCTTCATTCTATTCAGAATAGATTTTTAATTGCCCTTTCCCTGAAGGTGGTGAGCGAAATGAGTGCTCCAAATAACAGTGGCCTAAATGAGGGTCCTAGTGTTTGGTCCAGGGCCCAAGACAGCAGTCTCCAGCCCTAAGGAGGAGCCCACGGCAGGCTGCACTTTGCACAGCAGCCAGCTCCCCCTCAATGGCTACCTCATCCTCAGTCCAGGAGACCCTGTGGCTGGCTGTGTGGTAGTTTGTTGAGAGGAAAGGACTTGGAAACGTTCTCCAGGCTTGGCGGCCCTGTCCCAGCTTGGCGTGACTTTTCACAACTCCCTTCTTCTCACTGGACCTCAGAGGCCTCATCAGTGATGGATCACAGGGCTAGATACATACTTCTTCAGTTTTTCACCTCATAGAACATATGCAAAATAAAATCCACTTCCATGCAGTGAGATACAGGCTGGTTGTGTGACCACCCTGGATCTTCAGCCTACCTGGATTACAGATCAGCGCATGGGACTCCGTAGCCTCTGTCACAATTGGGTTGCTCAGGAATAGATGCCTTAAAGAGCCCCACCAGCTCAGACCGAGCCCCTCCTACCCACTCCTGCCTGTCGATGCTTATTGACGGCCATTGTTGGTCACGAAGCCCATTCCTCAGCCAGCCTAAAGCTGTTGACTGCCGGAACTCTCCCAGCATTCTGCCTGACCTCAGTCCCCCATCTTCCACTGTCGTCCAGACTCATCACTCAACTTCTCACCTGACTTTGGCAAACAGGTTAAAGAATCCCATAACTGTGTCCTGGAGAAGACTTGTTCTGTGGATGAAAAAACCGACTGTGCCCTTTAACACTCCCTTGCATCATCCAGCCTCGCAACAGCCCTCTGGGAAGGAGGCCTCAGCACACCCCACCTCTGTACACAGGGAGACAAGGCTAGAAAAGGCTGGCCACTTGCACTGCACTGCGGCTAAGGCTCAAGCCCACCTGTGTTCTCTCTATCCAATACCAGGTCCTTGTTTGTCTGCTCTGTGTTGCAAAATTGTCAGAGCCCATCTTGCACATCGCTTGGAGGGCCTGGATCTTGTGCTGGTGATTACCCCTCCTTGAAGGTATATCTGTCCTCTCCCCTCACTGTC
Organism: Octomys mimax; assembly: GCA_002564305.1. NCBI lineage: Eukaryota > Metazoa > Chordata > Mammalia > Rodentia > Octodontidae > Octomys > Octomys mimax. Next base: position 7,939 of record NDGM010951552.1, on the reverse strand, counting down.
AGATAAAGGCAGAATGGGGAAGTCCCAGCCTTACCTATAGGATGCAGGTAAATGAAGGTGAGATTCTTGCAGTCCTCTCCTCTCCTCCTGTCTTCTCCCTGGTTGTCTCCTTTATGAGGGAAGAAGTGAATGATTTCTGGTACAAAGCATATTTTGCTTGTCCTGAATGATAGAAAGATTTAAGTGTGTGTGTGTGTGTGTGTGTGTGTGTGTGTGTGTGTCTGAGTGTGTATGTCTATGACATGCAAATGAACATGACTGTAGGAGAATGTGTATGGGTATAACTGTATCTCTGAATGTGTCTGTTGGTATATTTGTAGTATATGTGTTTGTGTGGGTGTTTATGTGTGTGTGTATCGGAGTTGTATCTGTAATGTGCCTGTATATGTCTGTGCCTGGCTGTGTGGCTGTCTGTGTATGTGTGTGCCTGTGTGTGGTGTGGGTCTGTGCACGTGTGTGGGCAGGCAAGGCCATGCCCTGAGCCCCTGACGGATGATGCCGTGGTCCTCCAAAGCCCGTAATTTCCTGTTGGTTCAGTGCCAGGCCTTCAAGGGATTCAGTCCCTCGCCCACACCTCTATCAGTAAAATGCCAACAAGCCATTCATGTCCCTGTTTCTTAGAAAAGGAAAAACTCAAGTCAGTCAATAAAAGCCTGTGGAGGGCCCTGCTGACCTTCCTCTCAGCACCCTGGAGGCCAGAGTCTGCGAAAGGAGGCCCTGCCAGGCCCAGGCAGCATCAGGAGGGGTAAGCAGTGCATGCTGCAGTGGGGCCCTGCTGGCTGCTCCAGAAGTGGCCTTGTGTCCCCAGAGGAGAGTCGCTGCTCTTGATGCCCCACCTGGCCCTTGGCAGTGCCAAGAAGGGGGAGACCTGGGCCAGTGATGGGTGGGAGAAACCCAGTGCTGGTGTGCGGGCCCACATGAAGCCCCACAGGTGAGGTGTGTCTGGGACCTGAGAGTGAGGGGCCGCTTTGGGGGAGACAGTGACCCACTCCTCTGGCTGTGTCCAAGGCAGGGGCTCCTGGGATAGGTGAAGCTCAAATAAGAGTGAGCAGGACTGGGCTCCTGAGAACCACAGTGGGGGTTATGGCTTTCACTGGGTCCTATAGGTGGCCCTATGGAAGTGGGGTCACAGGAAGTGATTTTTCACACATGTACTTATTATTTCTTCTCTCTGGAATATCAGAGGCTGCCCAGGTCCCCTGCAGTACCGTATAGGGCTGGGCCTGGTCAGGCTTCTGCTGGGGCCATGGAAGGCATCCATCTGCTGCCGGTCAACCCCGATAAGTGGACCAGCTCCAGGTGGCCAAGCCACCTCTCTGCATAGAAAGGGCTCTTCCCAGAGCCCACAGCCTCGGCACTTGCATTCACAGCACCTTTGAGAACCTCCTAAACAGCTGCCTAGTGGACATGTTTTCTTCTCACACTCTCAAAGGACTTGAAGAAGCACTCTGGGTGTGAGTTTCCTTCCAGGGGAAGTGGCTTCCATGATTTCTGCTGTGTGAATGTCCTACAGTGGGGAGTTCTGCAGCTAGTGGTGGGGCTAGTCCGAGAGGCCCGGCCTCAGAGCCAGGGGAGGAGTCACGCAGGCGTTCTATCCACTGCCCCATTGCCAGCAGGGGCATGTTGGAGCTGGCTGGTGTGGTGGGCCAGGCCTGTGCTCCAGGGCCCTCCTCAGAACTGCTGCTCTCCCTGGACCATCCAAGCCAGGTAGCCTGAGTACAGCTCCAGCCTGCTCCTGAGCCCCCAAGACCCAGTGGGTAGCACAGCCAACTCCCTAAACATGAGGACCTTTGTCACAGGTTTCCTCCAAGAGCTTGCAGTGCACGCTGCACGTCACAGCTGCACAGTGCACCCCACAAGTCCTGTTTAGAGTTTCTCGGGCCCTGGAAGCTTCTCTGGCTAGATCACCACTCAGACAAGTCTCTGCTCTGCTCCCCATCTGCTGTGGCAGTGCCACGGGGCCACTGTGTCCTTCCTGCCCAGCTTTCCACCTCTGGTGTCCACCATGGCCTGGCAGGTCACCTGTTCCCTGAAGGACAGTGCTGTCCTCACTGCTCTTCCTGTAATGACAGCTACACCAAGGTTCCTTCTCTGGCCAGTAGTCCCAGGGCCCAGGTAGACCTGCTCAAGTGCTTGGAGCTCGCTGTTGTTGAAGGTACGAAATGCATTGGATTTGAAACACATTTAAAATGGCAGTAAATGATTCTATGTAATTTCCTCTAAAATGGACCTTTGGGGACCGCTGTGTGTATGTGTGTGTGTGTCTGTGTGTGTCTGTGTGTGTGTCTGTGTATGCCTGTGTTATGAGAAAGTGCACAGCTAATAGAAATCAGACTCAGCCATCAGTTCAGCACTTTGGTTTACTTTGACTGCTGTATGCTGTTAAATTGTTTTTAATATTTTTCATTAAGGCTTCATTCATAACCAAGGTGGACCACTGTGGTTATAAAAAGTGACAAAGACAGGAAGCATAAAAGACATTTATGTTGAGCCACCCTAAGCGAATGAAGAGCTGAAGAATGATCATTCGGCAAATTTGCCTCAAGATTACTTTTCCCGGGACCCATACGTCGTGATCGTCTGATCCAAGTTCTTAACTGTGTCTAGATCACGTGAATGTCTTTAGCGGATCAGGTGGGAAGAAGAGGGAACCAAGAGGAGGGCGAGGATCGGGCAGAGATGACTTAGCCTGCTTGTCTCTTTATTGATTGGGAAAAAATTATTACCAGCAGTGTGTTGTTTGGAAGAAGAACCTGAAAATATCTCTGAATTCTGCATTATCTTATCATTTAGATAACATCCGAACATTGCAAAAATGCTGCACTTGATTTCTCTGAAGCTTGAAATAACAAATTCTAAAGATCAGGTCACTAAAGCAGTTTTTATTTATTTTTGAAGCTGATGCACCTAATTAAGTTTCAATTATGTTTTAAATATATGTTGGTCCCAGAACCAAAATGTCATTTTTTATTTGTCAACAAATCCATCTTTCCTTGCACAACTAATTTAAAGGAAATGAAATGTTATGTATAACTTGTTAAATGAAAAAATGTTGAAATGTGTCCTTCTCTATAATGAGTATTATTAAAAATTGTCTTTTAATGCTCATTTAATATAATCTTTGAATAATATACTCATATAAAATATTTAACTTAAAATCTCTTTTACTGTAAGCCATGCAAAAATGATAAAATGATTTTTTTAATTGTAAGGGATTTGTGAAATTAATAGATTACTGTGAAAGGAGTTCATTAGTCAAAAACAGGATTGGAAATACTGCTCTAGAAGCATCAAATTCACGAACTCCCAGTAAAGGAGCAAGAACAAGAAAGGGTGTGAGAGGAGGGACTGCTTGAAGTGCCATGTGGATAATGTGGGTTCCTCCTTGGGCTCTGGGAAATGCCGGTCACCCACCAACACCAGACCCACACCCAGCAGCCAATGCCGAGAGCTAGCCAGAAGGAAGGACACTTCGTGTTGCCTTTGACTCTTGTTTCCTCGAATAAAATCATAATGAAAAGTGTATCCTTCAAAGAATGCATCCCCAGGCAGACTGCAGGACCAAGTCTCAGCCGAGAGCTGAAGCCACAGATGGGAGAAAATAGTGACTCCCCAAACGGAGCATCCTGTAGCTCATCACTAGCTAAGCTGCTTTGCCAGCTCACTTAGATCAGATCAAATATGCTGGGTGCAGGCAAAGTCATTTCCGAGAACTGGCTGTCACATGACTTGGCAAGACAGTAGCAGCCACACAAGATTGCATCGCTATACCATTGTGAGTGTGGGAAGGACCACAGGATGCTGGTCATCCAGGCCAGTTCTTTTGCAAGAGACAAATCAAAGTCTCAAGGTGGGAAAAAGTTGCCCAGGGGCTTAACATGGCCCAAGTGCATAACTTTCAAGCATGACCTAAGTCAAAGTTGCATGTGCCACTTAAGAGACAGTAATCTCAGAGGATAATGGCATTCCCCCCCCCCATACCTTGGGAGGTGTCCCTGAGTGTGAGGAGGTGGCTTCAGGGCCTCAAGAAAGGGGAGGGCCAGCCCCCGCTGTGGGAGACAGCCAGGTCTTGGAAAGTAGAGTATGTTCAGGACAGATCAGCTTAGCAAAAGCAAAAACTGCTGTGGCCAGGCCTCTGTAGGTGTTGTGTGACCCATCCTGCGGGAGCATTTATTTGTGTCTATTCCAGTTGGTTGACCTGCCACAGCCCATCCTCAAATGTATCAATCTGAGGTACTATTATTTATAGAATCATTGACTCACGAACTCCCCATGGTTGCTGCTGCCAAGTGACTTCCCGGCCACCCACCTCCAGGGGCAGGAGCATGCTGTGCTGCCAGGCTGTCATTTCCTTCAGCCACAGCCAAAGGAGGGGCAGCCTCTCCTCGGCTGGCTTTACCCCTCCAGTTAACATTCTTTCTGCCCCATGGGAGTCACTAGAGCACGCCCGGTCTGCCTTCTACAGGACAGCTTTTCAGATGAGTGTAGTCCCATTGCCTACCCCAGTCACTGCTGCCGAAGTGGCAGAGACATCACCTCCTGCTATTCATACAGAGTTCTCACATCCTCTTAGCATCCCGGTCACGCTCCTCCAAATGGGCTGCAGTTTGTCGACATCCCACACGAAGCGCGGCCTGGGAACCTGATGCAGCACTTGGAGTGGGGACCAGCGTAGCAGAGGGTAGCGTGGCTAGCTCCATGTGCCAAGATCTCAGCGCGCAGCTGGCTCCTGCTACAGCTGACAGCTCTTCTGGAAGCTCCTGCATTCTAGCAGGAGCAGCGCAGTTTGCCATGAGGGTGAGGGGCCCTGAGGGGCTGACAAATCCAACCTCTGAAAGGGCCATATAGGGCAGAAACACTTCCTCCAAGGTCTTTCCTGTCTTATCTAGAAAAGTAACTTCACCTTATTATCGACTAATGTGTTTCTGAATGGTTCCCACCTGTGACGCTGAATAGCACCTGTGAATGTCACTACTCCTAATCCCAAATCAGCGACCTAATTGGAGCTCAGGTCCCCTGAAATCTCACAAGAAGATGCCAGTTCATTCCACAGCAGAAAACCAAAGGAGCCAATTCTAAAAGGAGCAGCATGTCCTGAGGATCATTCCAGGTGGAATATTTTTATGGTGTTCTATATTTACACCAAACTGGAGGTGAACTCCACACTATGGCCGTTATCACAGGAAATGAATGAATCTGTCAGAAATCACTCTTTATTGAATGACTTCTTTAACCTGAGCTGCCTGCCAAGTCTATCACTGTGGGAAGTCGTGTTTTGAGTGATGTGTCCCAATGAAAAATTGATATTAGTGGAAATAACATTTTTAAAAACTTCTAGGTGTTAGCAGTAACTTTGTGTTCCTTTGCAAGGCTTTTAGGGGCGTGTCCTGCATGTCCACATCTGTGTTTATTAGTTTATAACCTTCTGCCATGGCATTCCATCCCACAGCAAAATTGCAAGCTTTCAGTGCCCGTGGACAGTTACATTAAAATGGCTTTGAGGGAGAGATGGCTCATGCGGTCAGGCATTTTGATGTCACACTCAATTGGCTAAACATAGTCATTTTGGGTTCTATTATTGACTAATTTGAGTAATTCACCTACTGGGAAATATTTAAAGATAAAAATGTAAAATCCTGACAGTGTATGAGCAAGGTCCTTGATGTCAGTTTTGTGACATATTTTTAAACACTGGAAGCTGTTCTGAGGAATATTCTGGCATGTTGTAGTTAAGTAAAACAGCGCTGGGAGCCCATCAGCTGTCTGTCTGCCCCTCTTCCTGTGCACACGGAGGTTCCTATCAAGGTAGCTATTTTACACCTGGGCGGCTCCGGTTTAATGGAGAATGCCATTAACAAGCGTGCCAGAGTGTGTCCCCGTCTGCAGCCTTGATTAGCCATCAGCATGCTCGCAAGCTCATTTCTTGATTGGTGTTGAAATATGTCACACCCTGACGGAGCGTCGCAGGCTGTCGCTGCTGATAGATTAGTGGCAGCGCACCTGCCGCACATCCCCACCCAGGACCATAGCAAGGAAGCAGTGCTTCATTGGTGGGGACCCATGGCACTATGCAGATGCTTCTTTTTTGCTTTCAGAGTAACATGATTGCCTTTACCCAAAGTTTAGGAAAAAGCAGTGCGGAGGACTGTCTATCTTCTATGGCACCGTAGCAGTTTATACATAGGTGAGCGGGGTAAGTGGAGGCTCAGTGAGTGGCTGGGTACATGCAGCTGCTAGGGTTGGGATTGGAGCCCTGGCCCTGGGAATCTGCAGTCTTCTCTCCTCCAATATTAAAAGTCACCTGGAAGGTTTGCAAAAGCTCTCTGCGCCTCACTCCAGAGTTCGATTTGGTGGCCCTGGATGGGGGTCTGAGACTCTGCACACGCCACATCACCCCCACCTACACGCCACCCTGTCCATGCTGTGTTAGGCCCCCACATTGAGAACCGCCATCGTAGTTCATATTGCTACGTGTGTAGCTGGTGTCAGCTCAGCAGAGATCTCTGGGTCTGGTCTAGGGAGGTGGCGCTCACAGGGCCAGTGGCCACTGAGCAGTGTCTTGAATGGGTCAGATTCAGGTAATGAGTTCCATGCCTACTCATATCCCCTGCATACCCTGAAAGAATTTCCCTGTGTTACTATTTGGCTTTACACATATCACTTGCAGTGGCTACGTGATAAGAGGCGTGTTCTTTAAAAGACATCTATTGATTATTCAATGCTTTGGCATTCATAAACCTGTTCTTCACTTAGAACCCAGGAACATCACCCACAGTTATAGCACTCCCTGGCAAGGGACAGGTGCTGGATCGGTGCTTGATGCAGTTACTCATTACCTGAATCTGACCCATTCAAGACACTGCTCATGGCCACTGGCCCTGGGAGCGCCACTTCCCTAGACCAGACCCAGAGATCTCTGCTGAGCTGACACCAGCGCTTCTGCAGTGGATGATCTAATTCAAAGCCTGGAAAGTAGTTTAGTTTCTTCTGGGGAAAGATCCTCCAGTCCCAGAGCCATGGCCCATCAGCCCTGAAAGACCCTTGGAGGATGCTTGATATGATGGCTTCATTTTGTAGATGGTAAAATTGAAGCCCAGAGACAAAAGATACTATTCGAGGTCAAACAAAGCTCTGTCCATATAACTGCATTTTGAGTTAAGTCAGGCTTGTTTGTCCCTTACAGCTAATTTACATTTATTGCTGAAAATGGTTTCCCAGATATCCCTACTCTGAACGAATGCAGACAAGAGATAGACCAGATGCATCAGGCTGCCCTCTCTCCCTGCCAAGTGGCCCAAGGACTGTTCCTGGAGTCACTCACTGCCAAGGTCTAGGGTAGGATCTGATTCCAGACACTTAGCAGGCAGTCGTGAAGCCAAGTGCTATCAGCTCTTCTGGCTGTCCTGGGATGAATGCTGAGTTTCCAGGTGCTCGGAGCTAGCAGATGGGTTCTTATCTCACTGTGGGGCCCTGTGTGCAGAGCTCAGGGTGGAGAATGAGGGGGAGTGAAGGAAGCCACAGCTGGTCTTTCTCCATAGGAAGGAAGTACGCAGGGTGCTTCTGTTGTTATTATTAACAAGTGTTTCCTCTGAAGTGGCCTCCAAATGGGGAGGGAATAATGATTCCCAGCAGCTCTCTTATGAGGGAACAGGCTGCCGTGGGGGGCTTTTTGCTGGCCCCACCTTCTCCGCCTCTCCACCTGCCGCAGTTCCTCAGGTCCTAGCATGAATAGGGATGGCAGAAGAGTATTCTTCACTCAAAGGTACTCTTACTTTTCCTACTACAAAAGTAATATTTTAAAAAATGTTTAAAAATAAGAAAATACAACCAAAAAAGAAATAGAAATACCTCATAGTACCAACTGTCTCAGAAATAACTGCAGTCTAAAACTCTGAGGATTAATTTTTTCCTTGCTATCTCTTATTTAAAGTTTTTTTTT
>NDGM010951542.1:0-12755 GCA_002564305.1 Octomys mimax | reverse complement strand
CGCCAAGCTTGTTCCAAGTAGGTGCTTTAGACCACTGAGCCATCTCGCCAGCCCCTGATGGCAATATTGTATGCTTTATGGTAATGCTAGAGATTTAACACAGGGCCTTGTGCTGTCCCACTGAACCATATTCCCCAGCCTGGTATCATTGATAATTAGTGTATTTTAGTCTCAGTTGTCATTATATACCTTTAATGATTGAGTAACAAGCTACAGAAAGATTAGCTAATCACCTAAAGTCTTATGACTAAACAGTATATAGTACAGTCAGATATTGATGCCAGGCCTGCCTGACCATAATCTCTGTTACTTCAGGCAAAATTGCTCTAGAAATGTAGCAGAGAGGTTGGCTACTACTTTTTGCAGGCAATATATCATGGGTTCTCAATTGTAGTAGCTTTTGAATATGAAGCTAGGACTAATGCTCATAGTAGAAATTGACAGTATGTTTCCAAATTTTAAAAAATGCTTAATTTTGTAATAGTGTTAGATTAATGGCAAATATATAAATATAGGAGAGAAAATTTCCATGTGCCCTCACAATTTCCTTTATCTCGTATTTACTAGCACAGTTGTAATTGCGCACATTATTTTGAAAAGCTCAATGTTATAAAATATTGGTATATTCGATAAGCTTACATAATGGAGGCAGTTCTGGGGCTTACCCAAATCCTCTCTGAGATGGAAGAAGTATTAATTGTACTTCATGTTAGGCACTTCTAACTGTAGGAGAGGAAGAGCATTTTCCATGAAAGAGTACATCAGAGAGTTTATTTTTTCCCAAGCATGTAAGCATTTGATATTTTTATATGTAATATAAGGAAACATCAGTAAAATAAACTTAAAAATACAGATGTGGATATTCATCAAATTCTCATTTTAAAACAAAGCTAAAGTGGTTTGATAGGATAATGAGACACTCTGATAGGAAACAGATGCTGAAAGGAATGTACAGGAACTTTAATGCAAAACAAAGGAGCAGATTATTATAGTTAAGTCTGAAAACCAACTGTGACAGATGAGGAAACTTATTTCATAGTAGAAACTAGCTTAAAGCAGTAGTTTTCAGCCCTCATTGCTCATTGGAATCCTCTGAGGACCTTAAAAGAAAAAGTTACCCCTGGATCTGCTCACAGAGATTCTGATTACATTGTTTTGGACTGAAGGCTGATGGTTTCAAAAGCTTCCCAGGTAATTCCAATTTGTGACCAAGGTTCAACTACACTAATTTAAGGGTTTTAAGTTAAGATAGTAGTTCTCATTCTGTTGGGCCCAGATTCAGCATTGTTATTTTGGTGTTTTGTTGTTGTTGTTGTTGTTGTTTTTTGTTTGTTTGTTTTTCCTGACAATCCAAGGTGACTTTAGCAGACAGCCAGGACTGCTGATAGCCTCTGGAATATCGGTTTAACATGTCAGTAATTTATTTGAGGGGTGGGGAGAGGGTATCAGGAATCAAACTCAGGACCTTGTGCCTGCAGGGAAGTCAATGTGCCACTCAGGTATATCCGCAGCCCTGGGATATCAGTTTAAAACAAATCACGGAGGCACTATTTCAAAAACGTTTTTCTCATCTACTCCCAGGAAGCATTAATAGGTGCATGGTGTTGAGGACACAGAAAATAAGAGTTTCTCTGCGATTTTCCAAATGAAGTAGTGTGCCTAATTCTGCCCCATTTTAAGAGGTGCGTTGAGGAATTGGTTCAGCCAGCACATCAAAGGACTGACTGCCGCATCATTTGTGACATGATTATAAAGTGGTGTGATAGTTGTCCTCACATATTTTTAAAGATCTGTTCTATGCAAAAGTTATTAGAATTTTTGCCTGTCTGTTTATACAAAGTGAAAATTAAAGGGAAGGAAACTACCATAAAAATAAAAAATATTATCAATACTAATTAATAATAAAATGGGCTTTCAGAATGTCATTGGAGTTTTGTTTAGGGAATAGATTTTAATAGTTCTCATCACAAATAACTTATAAAAATGTGAGGTAATGCATATTTTAATTAGATTAATTGAGCTACTCTATAATATGTATATATACTAAATATTTCATAAGTCAATATAAATATATACAATTTTTATTCATCAATTAAAAAATAAATTGTGCAATATCTGTTTTAGACTTTTGGGAAGAGTCTTGTTTCTATGTATCTTCTGACTTTGAACTACCTAGATCACTGTGTGTGTGAATGTCCCATCCATCTGTTCTGTTCCTTTTTCTCAGCAACAGGGATGGCCCAATGTTTTGAGCAAATATAACCTTAACAAATGTTTTTTTGACTATGTGACTATTGAATTTACATTGATATACTTTAGCAATAAGCTAAGGCCAGTATGTGCAATGCAGTAATAATCCAGATTTTTTTACCTTTATTTGAATATGTGATTGTTGAAACAAAAAGAATATATATGTGGTTTTGCTACACACTATGCAATTACTGCAGGTTCTTATGTATCTTCTCATCTGTTTAGCAGATACCATGTAAAAACCCATAGACAGTATTCAGTGGTCCTCGCTCCATTTCCTCACAGCTTCAGGTTGCACCAACTTCCTTTCCCTGCTCGTCTCCCTGCTTCTCCTTTCTCATCCACCCAAGTGTTCAGCCCAAGTGACTGTGGCAGGGCCTGCTGCATTTTACTCCACCATCCCTGATCACCCTGGCTAATCAGAAGGCATGACAGCTTGCACCAAATCAGTAAGATGACCCAAATTAACAGCCTGGCCATGTCACAGTGCGTTCATTCCACCTATACAGACGTGGCTTAAGTGAGAGGAAGAAACCGGATGTGCTTGTGTTTGCTTGTAATATGTATTATTGATTGCCATGTTCTGCTTTAGCACTTTAAATCTGCAAATGAGAATCATCTGTCAATTATTACAGCCAGAATCAAGATCAGAGGTCTAAAGAGAAAATGTGTGCGCCTTTTTCTCCCAGCATTTTCTTTCATTTACCATTTTCTTCCTTCATATTGTAAATCATATAAATTGACATTCCCCAATTCTTTGTTTAATCAGAATAGTTTTGTATTCTGAAAAGAGAAACACATCCACTACAGGTTCAGAATTATGAGTTCAGTGTGGGATTTTGAAATCCAGTTCCCTTATAGATACTAGTCAGTTTGTAATAGAACACGAGCAGTCTTACCTCAGTCACAGTTGTGATTGTCGGCACCTTGTAGTGCCTGGTGTAAATTTTATCCCCAAAATATTTGCATTCCTGATAACCATTTTTCTACAATGCATTCTAATAATTAAAAGGTCCTATTACCTGCTAAATGTTGGCATAAATTAACAATTCATTATCCGCAATAAGTTATATGAAACATTTACAGATAGAAATCATGTTTAATTAAAATTAACTTCCATATGAAAGCCAATGCACTAATGATTCATGATGACCTTTTATTACCTGCAGTCCCTTGTTTTGGCTGGATGATTGACAGCTTGCTGTTTGGCTACCATGTTGAATTTCAGCTGACAAGACTTTTCATTTTAACTCAATTTGCCCGCCTATCACAAGCTGGTGGCAGGCCAGACCCAAGTCACCCAGCTTTGCCTCAGCAGCTTGCTCTAGTTCTCATTAGTACGCATTTATTCAGTGGAAATTGGAAGACAAATGCTTGAAGGCATGTGAACTAAGTATAGCAAATTAGGTTTAAAGACTGAATATTTATAAGTATATGGAAAGGTTTTTTTTTAATTCTAGAGCAAATTGAGAAGTGAGTGCTAGCTTTGGTATAAAAGAAATGAAGATAGAAAGGGGACGATTCTAAGAATAACAATACTATGAGCTTTTGCTTTCCATTTTGGAAATATGTAAAATCTCTCTGACAACACCTTATCAAATAAAAACCTGGCTTCTCTTTCATGAAATGCTTGCACAATGAAGTTTAGCACTTTGTGTGTGAGAAGGGGGAAAAAATGAGGGTCATGTTCATTTGTTGCTTGGTTATCCCTTGGTATGTTTTAAATTGCCTTGTTTGTTCGGCACTAGCACAGAAACAGATGTTGCTCTACCGTGCAGGATAATTTACGGTACCTCCTGTGTAGCATGGACGTCCTCCCAGGGCCCAGCTGGTCTGTCAGTGGCACTGCCTGGTGTCTGCTCAACTATGACAACTACAAGTAGAGGCTGCAATTTTTTTTGTGTGTGTGCAGTTGTCATTCTTCTCAATGTATAGCTCTGCTTGCATTTATTCTGAGGGTGGCCAGAAAGCTGCTGGTTTTTGAGTCTGTATGTTGTACTGCAGAATGCCATAAGCTCAACTCTTCATCGTTGATAATAACGAACTCATTACTTTCGTCATCTAATGATTATCGGCATGATCGCTCAGAGCTAGAGCCAATCTCGTCTTGCACACATAACTGGTACTGGAAAGTAAAACAGATTTGTCACTTACGATCTGACTGCTGAGCCACACTTTGAGCTCCATTATTGTGATTAACTTCTGCATAAGATATGCTTGCCCAATTGTCATTTGTGATACTGTGGTGGGCACAAGCTGCCATGCTCCCCAAGAGCGCACAGGCCAATGGGATGTGGCCATGTTATTCAGACTGTTAAATGCCTGGCCTGTCACAGCAGCCACCTCTCCCTATTTTGCTTTTGTATTTCTCCTTCTCACACCCCTACTGGACTTGTTGGGTGAACAGCTCTACTGCATATGTCAACTACCGTTTCATACCACAGGCTAAAATGATGCAATGATAATGTTGGTCCACCAGGGCCAGCAGCACTACGTGGGAAGCTGAGCCTTGCTTTTCACCATAGAAATGTTTGTTGTTGGTGTCCTGCCAACTGAAATCCATCGTGTCAGGTGCCTTGTGGCTATCTGTAGTAGAGTCCCTGTTCCAAAACCAAAGTTCTTTTCTGGTCTTATCACCAGCAAACCAATTTGACTCTGCCTGATTATAATAACGAAGGCAGTCCAAGAGAATATGCACAGCCTCACTGTACGTCACATTGAATCACCACGCTGCCCACACAGAGCTGACCGCAGCCTCATTTCTTTAGACAAATGCATGCTTAAGGAAAAACACCCTGGGAGAAGGCACCCAAAGCAACTTCCTACGCAAGCTGTGTATAGACTTTAAATTTACTGAAATAACATTTTTTTTTTGTGGGATGTGAACTTTCATTGATGGCCCTGCCTTTAATAATCTAATAATTGAGTACTGGGCATGTCAAAATTTTTGTAAACTCTATGAAACTGAGCTCTTTGTTTGTTTGTGTGTGTGTGTGAGATTTTTAAATTTCAAGTCATAAACACAAGTTTATTATTTAAGAGGTACAGGGGGAAAAAAAACTCCATTTGGAGCTTGTCTTCACATTGCTGATTAGAAAGACTCAAGCTTTGTATTCTAAGACCTATTCAGGCTGGTGGAAACATAGTCAGTTTTGATTACGAAGGGAGAGATGCAGACCTAGACAGGAGCTACACGCTGATATGCATGCTATCAGAATGATTTATGCAAATTATGCATATTATTCCCAAAGGAATTCCTCCTCAAACTGCCAGGATAAATTGCCGGAAATTAGCCATAAAATCTGTCGTGCTAGGAGCAAAAGGTGAAGGCCACTGGGAAAGCAAGGACATTCAGCTTCTGGAATCTTCTAGAATATGATGATAGCTGTTATTCTCCCTGGATACTGCAGAAAATATGGTTGTTTTCTGAATCCTATATAAGCATCTTTTTTGAAATTTTTCACATAAATGCTGACTCACATTTTATTTACAGCTAGCATAAAAGAAATTAAGTGCTAAGCTGTCTCAGAAAGCACTCCTACAATTACTTTACTATTAACTGCCTAAATGGTTATTAAATGGCTAAGCCTGTCTGATGGCTGGTGAAATAATCCACCAGAAATGAGCTGTAAGTGGGATGTAATTTTACCTTCCAAGAAGTGTACCCTTAACACAGCATTTCTCTCTTATTGATTGCTTTCTCTTATAAAAATCCTAATCAGTGGCTTTCTCTCCCAAACACAGCACTGCTACTTGCTGCCTTGCTCCCAAGCTGTGTTGGGATCAGGCTACCCCATCCTTGCCTTCCACCCACAGCCACCATGGACTCCTGCTTGGGGCTTAGTGGATGTGATAAGAAATGGTTTCCTTTGCAATTAAGGCTGCTGGTAATGAGCTTTAATGCCAAATTGAGAGTGCTTTTCAGAACCAGTCATATTTCCCTAAGGTACTATTTGTTTCCTTCAGAAAGCGTCATTTTAGAGACTCTTCGGCTGTCCTCATATTCAAGTGCTATTCGTATTGTTGAAGAAGACTTTGTTCTGAGTTCTGAAACTGGTGACTACTGTTTACGAAAGGGAGACATGGTAGCCATCTTTCCTCCAGCCATACACAGTGACCCTGAAGTCTTTGAAGCTCCAGAGGTAAATAAGCACCAATACAACTACTGTTCATTGCTAATTTTTAGACCTGGTCAGCACATTCTTCTTTATAATCACTCTTTCCTTCTTGCCACCTCATTTTAGAAGAGATTTGATAACATCTAGTCATCCATCTGATCCAAAAGTTTTCATGTTTCTGTCGATGTTTGGCAGTATATCACTTACATCACAGATGAGTTATCCCAAACCTTTTACACTGAGCTATATTCCCCACACTTTTGTGAGGCAGGGTAGCACTAAGTTGCTGAATTCCCAACACTGGACTTAAATTTTGGATCCTCCTCCCTCAGCCTCTCAGGATGTTGAGATTGCAAATGTGTGCCACCATGCTAGGCTGAAGTTTTCTTCTGTTTTAAAGTATTTCCTAAGAATCTATCTTGAAAGGTTTCTCATCTATAAATAGAAATACAGTGATAAGTCTAAACAGTATTTGAGTCAAATGAAATGATAATTTTATCTTGACCAGACATACTTGCAGCACCAAATTTTATTTGGGATGTAGCCATTGACAGATGGCATAGAAAATAAGGAACTATTTTGCTAGACATTTTCAAAGTGGAATTGAGTGATTCTCCCAAAGTCAAATACCATTGTTACTATAGTCAAGCCCAAGTACTTTTCGCTAAAAGTATATGCCCTTTCTTGATCAATTAGTATGCCATTATGAACTTCAGATTGTAAAGCTGCTGCTCATGGAGAAAACTCTGAGGGTAATTGTGTCATCTCTGTTTTTTTTTTTTTTCTGAAGCTAGAGTTAATGAATATCAAAGACTGGAAATTAATCCAGCCTGGTTCATCCCTTAATACCACTTCAGAGACTCACCCCCTGCATGCAAATTGAGTGCAGTCATGTTTTGCCATCCTTTCATGAGGTGATGTGGCTGTAGCTGTTTTCATATGCACAATGCCTTCTTGGAAAAGGCAACTTCTGTGTGCTATTTGAACACCTCGTAGCTAGACCACTTTTAAGTCCAGTTTCTAAGTTAAGAGTTCTATCCCTCGGCTGGTTATGATAGTGAATTTTGTAAATAAATAAAAGGACAGACCAGATATAATAACATAAATTGCATTTATTTCATTACCAATAGAAAGTATTTTGCTAAGGTGGGATGAATGTATATTTCTATGTTTTTCAGAAAAGAGACATAATATGAATAATGACAGCAAATATGACATAGAATCTTACTTAATAGAACTGTACAGACTATAAATTTTATCTCTATATTTGTAAATATCAAAAATATATGCCACTCAAAGTAGACAATGAATAAGACAAATGAAGACAGTACCTGAGAATAACTTAAAATTTAAAAGTTTTATTTCTACTTACCATTTTATTGAAGTTCTGCATTCTATTTTCTATCTTTTCCAAAAGTTGCTTTAATTATCTATAGAGAATACAAAATAGGGAAAAAAATATTAGAAATGCTACAGAACTTCACTAAACAAAACAATAGGAGTTCAATAATGCTTGCTATACTACATGACATTATACATTCTATTTTTTTCTTTTTTGTGTGTTTTGTTTTGTTTTGTTTTTTGGGGGAACCAGGGATTGAACTCAGACCCTTGTGTTTGCCAGGGAAGCGTGTATTCCACTGAGCCATCTCTCTGGCCCCTACATTCTATTTTCATTGTGATTGTTCTACTATTCTTTAAGTTCACTAATTAGGTCATGATAGTGAAATCAACACTAAATCTATCAACAAATATTTAATTTGCCAAGGTGCCACTGTCTGTGTCACTAATTCCCATGCCTCACCAATCGCATGGTCTTCATTTTCAATTTCAGGAGTTTAAAAACCAAAGATAAAAAGTGGAAGTGTTTGAATTCATCTTTCACATGAAATACAAAAAAGCAATGTCAAAACTTTGCATAAGTAAATCAGCCAATCTTAATAGTCAGAAAGGTGTGGATCATAGTAAACCGATAGAAGAACAAAAATTATAATACTTTGGGTACTTAGCATCATTACAGTGAATAACTTGAGCTGATGAACATTCTATTATTTACTAGATATAATACTAATACAGTTTATGCCTAGCTAATGTAAAAATTAATTAGCTAATCTTTTGCCATGGTATTGCTATCTTAAAATTAGTTGTGGAATCTGAGAACTCCTGGTACAGAATCAAAGAAACAGTTAAAAACATGTTTATGTAATTTGTTCAGATATCATTATTTATTCTGTAAACATTTACTGAGTTTCTACCTATCACTTTCAGGCCTATTTGTTTATTCCTCAAATTGTTTGGTTTTTGAACATATGAAATCATGGTAAGTAGATGGTACAGAGGCTCACATAACAGATAGAAAAACTACCATACATTTATAGAAAAGAGAAAAAGAGAATTCTGGAAAATCCCATCAGTGGCTGAGACCACCGGTGTAGAAATCAACAGAAACTCATATTCCCATCTAACAGCCATATGTATTCTACAGTCTTGCACAAAAACCAGTCCATATAAAAAGGCAGCTGTTTGATCAAAAATAAGGTGGCTAAGTGATTATAGGTATAGTTGTTCTTGGAGAACATAGAGAATAAAGTGCCCTAGTTGAATCTGTTTCCTTCTAATACAGAAGGATATGATTTTAGAACATCTGAAGCTTTTAGACTCTGAAGTATTGTGTTCCAAAACAGGACATGTTCAGGTTTTACACTTTAGAGCTTTTGCAGCCACATCTTTCTCTTGTTGAAATATCTCTTCTTGTTTGTTCATCCTTGAAATAGTCCTTACCTCTTCACCCAGGAAACTCCAAATTCTTCATAATAATCACCTGAGTCACCTTATCTTTGATGTTTTTCCTGATGTATTCCTAAGAATTTGTCTGTATGCACTCTGAGATATGCGCATACCCTTTGTGTGGTGAACACCCTACTGCTTCAGTGGGTCTGACAGGAGCAGCTCCCTGCAAGTTGAATACAAAAATGGATACTAAGATGGATGAATACACTGAAAATATAAAAACACTGCAGTTAAAATGTTAAATTAGCACAGATCATGTACATTCAGATATTACTATAGTAGAACAAAAAATTGGATTTTATATAAATATAGTAATGCTGTTAGAGATAATAAGAATTATGCAAAAAGACTTCCCAAAAGCTACTTCAATGATAACACTGGAAACCAGAAAAACTCCTCAGGTTTTGCACACATTTAAGCCTACTTTCTCAAGTCACTTTGATTTTTTTTAAGAACCTAAAGAAACAGATGGGTAAAGTTTTCAATTTTTAAAATTTTATAACAATAAAGTTTAAAACAATATGGGATAAACAGCAGATGCTTTAATATCTAATTTGGCACATAAATTGCCAACATGAAACTTCCGTGTTATTATCTTTTTTCTGAATATTGATTTCTAAATTTATTGTAACATTAAGCATTCAGGCAGTTCTTGCCAATGTGGGAAAATATATTGGCAAGTGAAATTTACAACGATAAGAGAGCAAAAGGATAAAAACATGTCTTGACTCTTCTTTCCTCTTTTCATAAGTATATATGTTATTACTCAAGTCTAGATAACGTATTGTTTAGGTAGTAGTGAATAGATTTTTTAGTTTTTTGAGGGCTTCTTCAGGTTTACCTATATTATCAGTGAAATTCAGATTAATTTTACCATTATTATTGGATTAATTTACAAACTGCAGCTTTTATGAACTCAAATATTTATCAAAGTAAGCATTCTAGATAAATGAGGATTTAAAATAATATTATTAAAGGAAATTACTGACTGACATTAATTGTACTGGGATTGTATAGGAAAATTGGATCATTTTTGATAGATTCACAATCTATTCCTGATAGTTCTCACCATACCTGGAATGCTTGGCTCTGACCTACTTATTTGCACTTGACTTCACGTGGTTTATATCAAAGTTGTGTGCTATGCAGATCTAATGCTAATGAGCACCAACTACAGGAAATACGTGGTCATTTTCATGTGAGCCATGAGCATTAATTTAATCAATGGTTTAATTTACCATGGGCTGAATTAAGGTCACTCAGTCTCTTCTACAAAACTCAAGTGAGAGTTGAGCCATGACCTTTACCTGTGTGGCAAAATTAAGATGGAAATCCAAACACCTCGGATAACCAGGCTCATAATTTTCTGTAACAAGTAATATAATTTATTTATGAAAATGTACCAGAAACACTCGCTACCTCAGATTTAACTCAAGGAGAGTTCACACTAATAGAAATTTCATAGAAGAAATTCTTTTCAATATCAAGAGAAGCAAATTGTATTTTGTGATATGTTCTCTCTAGTGCCTTATCTGAATGTTATTATTTTGTATTTATATAGTGTAAGTGTAAACACAACCTTAAACTCATAATCTTCATCCATCAGAAGGAGCTTGTGAAGGGCTTAAGAGAAAAGAAAGTTATTTACCCATTGTTAGGAAGCTCCTGTAGACCCTAGAAGTTAGCGTCAGCATCACTGTGGCCTTCTACACCAAATTCATATATGAAGGGCGAAAATGTCAAGATACATCTTAGGTGACAAATAAGACCGGGAAAACGGTGCATCAGTGATGGCTGCTGCTGGTACAAGTCTGTCCTTCATGACACTGCTGTTCTGCTCAAGTGAGAGGAACAAAAGCAAATGCAAACTTTGTGAATAAAAGCAAGGGAAAAGTAATGCTCAGTGAAGGTGATTGATTTCAATATGGTTTGTTCCCTCTGAAACTCAATTTGATTGTTGTTTTGACTGTGTTGGGAGGCAGGGCCTTGATTGAGATGATCATAGATCATTAGGAGAGATTAAGACCTTTCTCCTTTTCTTCTATGAGTTCTAACTTTTTTGGAACTGAATTAATTACTACAAGAGTGATTTATTATAAAGTAAGGCTATTCTTCAAAATTTGCTTCTTCCCATTGCACCTGCTTGCCCTCACACTTTCCATCATGAGGTAAAGCAACACAAAGCCCTCATTGTCACTGTACTCCTGGGCCTCCAGAAACATAAGCTGAAATAGACCTCTTTGGTTTATAAATTTTCCTGTCTCTAGTATTCTGTGATAGCAACAGAAAGCTAAATGAGACTTAGGTGAGAGTATGAAAAGGAATGAGGACTCATATAAGTTTGAGGATTCTACTGGAGTATGGGGAAATAATTTTCTAGAAGCATTTAAATTTTGGAACTTTATACATGATTTGTAAATATTGAACCTTTATTTCCCAGAATTAGATTGAAAAGAGCTTCTAAGACAGGCATGGAGAATGAGCACATGAACTTTTAGTACTAATATTGTCTACTCTTCTTTACAGGAGTTTAGATTTGATCGTTTTATGGAAGATGGTAAGAAGAAAACTTCTTTTTACAAAAGAGGAAAAAAGCTGAAATTTTATGTAATACCTTTTGGATTTGGAGCAACCAAATGTCCAGGCCGATTTTTGGCAGTTATGGAAATTAAGCTATTGTTGCTTGTATTATTAACTCATTTTGACTTACAAATAATTGAAAACAAGTCTGTAAAACTAAATTACACTCGATTATTTTTTGGTATTCAACATCCAAACTCTGATATTTTATTTAGGTACAAAGCAAAATTTTAGAGAAGATAAATGAGAAGAGAAGAAATCAATCAAAATGAATCTAAATATTTTAAACTCTATTAGTTTTTTAATTTCTGTAAATGTGATTGCTATGTTCTTTCATTTAAAGAGTTACAGTTAAAATTTTATCTAAGATAAGGTTCAGTATATACTTGGTAACAAAGCCTTTCATAAAATAAAACAGGATAGTGGCATAAAAATAGACATCAAATCAACTTCATGATGATAAATTCAAAAAGCTTTTGGAGGAGTTTTGCTTATTGTCATTTCACCTGTTGTAATAAATGTACTTTCACAGCAAAAACAAAAATTGATACTTTGGGATTTTTAACACTCACTCAAATTCTTCACTCATATATATAAGTATACATATACATTTTTATGTACTTTTGGAAAATTGTGTTGGAAATGGGCAGATTCTAATAAATTCTAAATTTTCAGAGAAGGAAATTAAATTTCCATGAAGTGCCCTGGATAAAAATGTTCCCTTAAAGTGTGATATCAATGATATCAGTATTGCCAAGGTATGTGTGCATTAAATGAACTTTGCAGTAGATTGAACACTTCAAGTTCACTTCAGTATTTAATCACCCATACATGCTCTATATTTCTTTGTAAATTATGACTAAATAGAATAAAATTCTGTTATATAACACCTCTCATGTTCAAGTTATATATTGATGAGATTTAATGTATAAAAAAAACACAAAACGTATTCTGTATTCCTCCATTGCTCTTGATATTAGTATTAGGTTAATTATAGGAACAAATGTTGAAACCATT
>NDGM010951537.1:0-13621 GCA_002564305.1 Octomys mimax | reverse complement strand
CAGGCCCTTGCACTTGCCAGGGAAGCACTTATTCTACTGAGCCATCTCCCCGGCCCCTGAATTGATATTTTATTTAGTGAAATTCTGCATCATTTCTAATTTTTTCTATTATCACTCTTAAAAATTTAAATCATCTGTTCTACTATTCATTTTGAAGGACAGGAATCTACTTAACAAAAATATTTTGAAAGGTGCCCCTCCCAAGTTAGATTCTCTTTAAGTGTAAACTATTTATGTTTCCAATAAATCATTAGAAGGCAAAAAGTTTGAGAAAATGCTTCTTGCTTATTTTCAATCTTACATCCCCATCTTTGCCTCTAAGTATCTCCTGTCTTGCTGCAGTGACTGCATGGTCCAACCCACTTACATCTTGCCAGGGGATAAACTTGACACCTTTTGCTTCCATGAAACACTATCTGTGTGAAGTGAGCTCTTTGATCCACAATCTTCCCTGCTGAAGCTTAGAAAGGATTAAGGAACACCTCTGAGTTGATGAATATTGGATGAGATTTATATAATTTAAAATTGTACTCCAGTTAACCCTTTCATGCCACAGAGAGACAGGTGAGGCTTGTGTAATCATTTTCCTTTGAGTAGGCATGTGACACTGTCTTCTCTGGAATCTTTTTTCTCACTTACCTAGGGTAGAGTGTAGGGAATTAGAAAATATTAATATTGTCACTTCTTGTCACTTCACAGAGAAAATTAGTCTCATACCCAGTTATCCCATAATGTGACATGCTGAAATGGAATTGCGATCATTTAGTATCTGTGTATTAGACATTGGAATTCTAATGGTGAACAAGGCACATAGTTTCACTTACAAATAACAATAGTAATAGTAATGGTATGACCAGCTAATGTTTCCTGAGTGCCTATTATATTTAAATTGCTTTTCTAAACACTCATTACCTGTTTTAATTCTCAATACATTTATGGCAGTGATGGTGAGCCTTTTTAGAACCTTTATTAATAGAAATAGCCTGCTGTGGCACACATGTCAATAGGTTTGCCACAACTGATTTGTGGGGTTAGTATCATTATTATCCCCTTTTGTGGGCAACAAAACTTAGGCACAAAACTGAGAGTCTCAGTAATTTGTCTAAGGTCTCATAGCTTATAAGTCATGGAGCCAGTGTTTTAAGCTGGTCAGTCAGGTCCAGAATAAGACTCATCTAGCATGTGTGGTAGTTGCTAGACTGAGCTTGTTTTCTTTATTATGTGATCCTCTGATGGGAGAGAAGTCTGTACATTGAATAAGTCCTTTCAAGTATCTGAAGTTTCCTGGGAATGTGTAAAAGGGTGAATTAACCTAGAGAAGGGAAAATATGACAAAATTTCCCTGACAAATGTTTTTGAGATGAAATGTGAAGCATAAATGTAGCATAAATGGATACTACCTAAGAGAGAAGTGGTAGAAAAGTGTACATATTCTATCCTGTGCAATTGTAGTCACAAGGAGGAATGAATAAAATATGATCATTTTTAGAGAAAACTGAGTACAGCCCATTAGAAGGGGTGGAGAGAGTAGTGTTTGTCAGAGTGATGCTGGCCAAGACCCAATCACAAAAGGTTCTGTAGTCCTATCTGAAAGGTGTGGCTCCTGCAAGTGTACAGGACTAAGGATAAAGAGGAATATTAAAGGGCTAGAACTGTGGGAATGACACAGTGAGATGCGATGTATTTTTAGCGTGTGTATGTTTGTTACTGAGGCTCAAACTCATGGGTTCCTCATGCTAGGCAACTTCTCTGATACTAAGCTATATCCCTGAGACATGAGTTTTGCAAAGGTGCTTTTGCACGCTGGTATGTCTCCTGAGTGATAAAGACTGAGAGTGGGTGTAGAAAAAAAATTAGCAAGTGGATCACCTAATGCAGGAGAAAAATGCTTACCTAGGTTCAGGTAATAGCAGTGAGGATAGAAAAAAGCTTGAATGCTTCATACAGTAATAGCTAGCTTAGTTATGGAAGATGATAGAAAAGACAGTATTCAAGAATGAGAAGGAACTTGCTAACTGACCAGACTGAAACATAATAGATACTGGCAAGAGGGAATGAGCTTTTTTAAAAGGAAAGAGTTACTGAGTTGAGGAGAAGGACAGGAGAGGGAGTGAGGGAAATAGATCTATCTAGGTATGCAGGATGGTTTAGACAACTGTAGTGTACGTTTCTGCTGATCTATGGAAAGAAGCAGTTAATACTTTAATTTGTTTGCCTCTTTTTTTAATTGGTTATACTTTTTCCTCTTCTAATTCATTATTCATTTCTTCCTTTTTTTCTTTCTTCCAATTTCATGTGCATATATATGGTAATATGAATAACTGGTTAGAAGACAACACTATGTATTATAATAAATGCTGTGAAATTTGTATTACTTTATGTGAAATTCTGTACCACTTGTAAACTTTTCTGTTTTAATTCTAATCTGTACTCTTAAAAAAAAAATGTATCCTGAAGTTTATTTGGTTAAAAGAAAGACCTCATAGGAGAATATGAATTTCTTGGGCCATGGTTATAGTTCAGCAGCATAAGCGCCTGCTTGGCAAGTGCAAGGTCCTGAGTTCGAGCCCCATTCCCAAAAACAACAACAAATGGATGATTTGTATCATCCAGATATGGATGCCTTTGATCTGTTAGAGAATGATCCCTTCTGAGAACATGGAGCTGTATACAGATAACTGCACACATGCACTTGTGAGACCCACTTATACATTTTGTTGTTGAGGGTTAGACCTTCTAAGTAGGTCATTTCAGAACTGAAGTTTTGTCTTCCATGCCTATTGTCCTCTGATTGTAGTGTTACTGGTAACACAGGTAAGCCATCAGCACTGAGTTTTCCACGAAGTCAAAGCATAGAATAATCTAAGAGCATCTGACAACAATGCCCAACAATGAAAGGGACACGTAAGTGCTGGGCCCATGCAAAACTGCTAAATGAATGCAAGGGAGAAATGTGAATTATCCACGTATTTATCAGTTCTAATTCTGTCTTATCTTTCAGCTAATTCTGTTCACTTAAAACACCTTCTCTACCTTAGAGAACTATCAAAACTTTGTTTTCATTGTTTGTTGGCCATTTGAGATTGTTTTGTGCTTTGTATTAGGTATTGCTCAGAGTGAGAAAAGTTCCAAGTAGATGAGAAGATATTTATATGGCAGTCCATATAATGGCAGCATCTAAACTTGTTGCTGCACAGCAGAAGCCTGAATAATTTTTGTTTTTATACTTTTTCAGACTTTTCTAATCTCAGTTTGCAGCACTGATTTTAGTGGTCATGCTTGAGAATGTCTTCTTGGCAGTCATATGAAGTTAACCATAGATAATGGAGGAAAAGGAACTAAATATGATGTTTGAAAACTGGGAAAAATAAAGTTTTTCACAACGTTGGACTTTTTGAAGGGAAAACAGTTGGGCTAGGCTAGATGTCTTATGACTGAGGGCTGTGATTTGTGGCTGCTTTTCTTGTTCTTATCTTACCATATTTTGCTCAGGAGAGTATAAGCCAACTAGGGAAGGACAGAAACAGAATGCATGAACCCTTCCATCTGGTACCTAAATAACTGCTGGGGATTATTTTATATTTTATTGTCCTGTTGTACAGTTTGTACAGTGTCTTCCATAGCTCTGATCCAGTACTTGATCCTAGTTTTCTCAGATCAGCTTCTGAAGCTTTTTGTTTTTTTTAACTTGTAATGGCCTGTCTTTCCCACTCCGGCATAAGATCCTGAAGAACACGTATTTGTGCTGTTGTATCCCTGTCTCCTAGATCACCATTTGATAGACACATAGGGATTTAATACATTTTAGTTGAATAAGTGAACAAAAACTTTATCTTGTAAATATCAGTAATGGCCATTTATAACAGGCCCTGCTTACTTGGACTTAGGCACAACTGATTTGCTTTGCGCTATGTTTCTACTGATTTCTACTAGTTGGTTTTCAGGGAGAAGATTTGAGTTATTTTTCTTACTGAAGAAAGTGAGTATTATAGCTAAGTTGAAATGATAAAGTGACTCATATATTTGTCCTGTACCTGTGATGATTTTTTAGTAGTAAGAATGCCTGTTACTATATCATTATTACTCCATGTATGTTGGGGCCTATCTGAACATCTACAAGGGCTCAGCTGGGATGCTGGACTCCTACTAAGCGTGCCTTGTCTCCTACCAGGCTACAATTCCACCAATAAGCTGAGTTGTGGTAGCAAAGCCTTCCTGGCTATGGCAAGTGTAACATTTCAGCTGGTGATTTCTGCATGATTTGTATGAATTTCTGTTCAACAGGAAACACAACCAAACTATTATGTAACTTGTGTCTGAAGCTGTCATTCAGATGCACCTGTGAAACTCAGTTTGCATATGTCAACAGTTTAATCTTTTAATATACTTACCAATGGAAAACTGACATTGGAATTATTTTTCTGTATTTACTGACTAGACAGATGTGGTTATCAAGTACAGTGATTGAAAAATCTTTAAATTCCATCCTTTAAATTATGGCCATATGTATGTTTTCTGACTCTAGTCATATCTATTTGTACATTCATCCACATGTGATAAATATACATGGAGTACAGTTTTCTTGATGTGTCTGTGTTATGTATGTATTTAGGTAGAACCCACATGTATGTGCTTATAGTTTGAAGTGTAAGGATGTTGAGAGGAGTTAGAACTTAGTAAAACTCAAATTACTTAAGATGTATAAAGTCCTTAGAACAGTGCCTCATACATACAAATTCTTTATAAATTTTAGTTCTTATTATTTTAGAATATGTTCTTCATTCTCTCTTCCTGAACACAGGATTCATGTATCACCTCTTCTAAAATATTAGGTTCACAGACAGGCTGTCCACATCAAAATTGTCACTTTAATCCATTTGGTGAATGTACTGTTACTCAACAATACCTACAACTAATTTTTTGCCATATAGGAAATACCATTATTTATATTTTTAAATGAAAACCGTGTATTAGATAGTAGTAATATTGATTTTTTGTGCAGAAAACATTTCTCTGAGTTAGCATTCCCTAGGGCCTATCAGTGAGATATTTTCAATGAATATATCAGTTTCCTTGTCAGATTAAAACAGACTTTATTGAAGATCTTAATTATGGGTTTGAAAGAGAGCAAAATTTCCATTCATTAAGAAAAAATAGAAGTATTAAGTGGCCAAGTAGAAAATAATACAAAGGAAACCAGAAGAATTTGGAAAAGCAGAAAATACATAACTTGAAAGACAATGGCAAGCTTTTAGTAAGTAATGATGATACTCATTAGGGAAAAAAATAAATGAATTATTAGTTGAAATGAGTATATGAATTGTGGTGTGAAATTGCTGTTTACTAGTTGTTTTGAGCTGTATGTGTTACACTACAGAGGGACTAACCCTAGCTGTTCTACCACAAACCTACACTCTAATTTATCCTGTTGTTTCTTTCTACCTCTGCCTCTGCCTCTGCCTGTGCCACTGTGGCAGTCTGTCTCTGTGTCTATCTTATGTAATCAGTCTCTGTGCCTGCCTGCCTGCCTGCCTATCTATCTATCTATCTATCTATCTATCTATCTATGATGAATACCTGCTTTATAATTTTAAAAGTTTTATTTAGATGTTTCACATACCATAAAGTTGACAGTTTCATGCATACAGACCAGTGATTTTGATGTATTCACAGTTATGTAGTCATTACTACAATAAATTTTAGAATACTTTTGACATGCAAAAAGAAATTTGAAAATCTATAATTAGGTCATTTCCTTTTTTCTCCTCAATTCTCTCAATTGTTAGTATCCATCTGGATATACTTTATGTGTATTTGCCTGTCTTGGACATTGCATAAGGAAGAATCATATAGAATCTCATATTTTGTACTGCCTTTTTTCCCTTGGTGTAATTTTTCAAGAGTATGTCCATGTTGTGGCTAAGTCAGCAATTTATTCTTTCTCCCTGTTCATCTTTATTGAATTATAACCGGCACAACTTGAAAAAACATATATATATATATAGTATATAATTCAATTTCTTGATATATGTATGTATGTATTGTGAAATGAATAGCAAAATCAAGGTAACACGTCTACATCCATAGTTTTGTTTGGTTATCGTTTTGGTTTTATTTTTGGTTTTGTGAATTCTGAAGATCCATTCTTCTCTCCCATATATATCAGATCAGACAGTATTCATCTTTCTTTTTCTGACTTTTCTCACCTACATAATGTCTTTCATGTTTACTCACATTGTTGAAGTTAGAAGGTTTCCAAGACTATAAAGAAAAGGGGACTCTTGTATGATGTTAGTAGGAATGTAAATTGTTGCAAACTTACGTAAAGAAGTATGAAGCTTCCTCAGCAAATTAAATATGGAATTCCAGGGATCTATTTCATTGGTAGAGCACTTGCTCAGTATGTGCAGTGCTCTGGGTTCAGTCTCCAGTACTGTTATATTTTCTTTAAATACCAGTACTTAAGTATATATCTAGAGGAAATTTAGTCAGTACTTCAGAGAATTATCTGTACCTCCATGTTTATTGCAGCATTACTCACACTAGCCAAGAAATACAAACCACTTGTTTCCTTTGACAGATGAATGCATAGAATCTGTATGTGTGTGTGTGACGCACACACACACACACAAATATCATCATGAGATACTTAGTCATAAAAATACATTATTTTTTATTGTTAATTTATATTCATTTAATGGTATACCACATTTTGTGATGTCTTATACCCAGAAGTAGTATACGTTTTTGTAGTTTCTTTTCATTTGGTTTGAATAATGTTACATACATTGAAAGTATCCCCTCTTGTCTTATGAGGCAGGAAAAGCAGGCATATTTGTAGACCATCTGTCTACCAGTTCTCTCTGCTGGGTCTTTAACTCGTTGAATGTCCTGGGTGGGTATTTGCTTGATACTAGAATTCACAATGCTTTTCTCAGCAGCTAGGAGTGTTCATATGTTACCAGCATTGCTTATTGTCACTGTAAATGATTTATGAATAACTGTAAATGTTGAGTTTGAAGGGATTGAAAAACAGAGCCATTGTGGTCATAGGCCTGTTTTTATCCTGATTCTGAGCTTGAGTGTGTGCATCAGTATCAAGCTATGGGGCAATTATATCATGTGCAAGGATTGGAAGCCAGTTCAGTGCTTACTAACATTACAAAACAAAATTGCTCTGGACATATTTTACATCACACAGAATATTTGTGTTATGTATTTGGGCATCTTGACACAAAAAGTGTTTATCTCAGTGTAAAGATTTGGATTTTAAGAAGTCAAGTTGATTACTAAATGACAAGTAAAATTTTGATTGAAGGAAATTATTGATAATGGTCAGATAAATTATCTAAAAGAAATGGTTTCTTGGGGAAGTGGCTATGGCTATATTTTAGAAATCCTTATTTTTCTTTTTGTGAGGCAGAATCTCACTCTTTATTTAGGTGGGCCATAAACTCACTATGCAGTTTTCCTGCTTCAGCCTCCTTTAGGTATATAACATCATGCCTGGTCTAGAACTCAATTATTAAATATACGATAGTTTTCTTGGATTGTGTATAGCCCAATGGCTAAGCATGTGCTTAGTGTGTATGAGACTTTAGGTTCAGTATCCAGCATCAAAGTGGGAGGCAAGGTAGTTTTTCTGAATTTCTACTTGTTTAAGATACAATAAAAATGATATTGTATACTGGCCCAGTTGTTGTTCACTAAGCAGATACTCTTTTAGTTCCTTAAATTTTTATAAGAAACCATGAAATAAGTCGCTAAAACTGTAATATCTGATAATCAACATTTTAAAGATAAAATTATAGTACAGTTTTGTTTCCCTTGGTCTGTAAAGACTAAAAGTTAATAACAGTTTTGTATATATTGCACAGTGAGTTTGCACTACACCCTGTTTTAACCCCTGTATTTGGATTAGTTTGCATTCAGTGCAGTTGCTATCCCATTTTTTAAATAAATGGAAACAGGCTCTGAGATTAAGTAACTGGCTCAACATTGATTGGTTGTTAGTGACACTTCATTGCTTCCTAGCTTATACAATTTTATATTTTTAAAGGTGCTTTGCACTTTCATATTTTGCTGTTATTCTTTTCCAAGTCCTGCATTTATGCAAATCAAATTAAGTATGTAGTTTAATTCTTTAGAATTAAATATGTTTAGGTTTGATCACTGGCTTACCTTGCTGGACCACCCCCGGTGCTCACTGATACAGCTATTGAGACTGGGCGTGGTGGCACATAACTAATTCCAGCACTTGGAAGGCTGAAAACGGGGATTACTGGGAGTCGGATTTATATAGTGAGGCCCTGTAGACCCTGTTCTAAATATATAAAGAATTAAATATGTTTCAAAAGGCAGATGAGTGTAATTGTGTAGCCAATGTTGTCCTTCAAAAGTGACCACAAGGTGCTTCAACTGCTAATCTTTTAACACTTGAGTAGGTAATAGACAAATGGATGAAAAAGTGAACTGGCCCTTGAAGTTAGCTTCTAGCAGTATAAGGACAAATAACTGAGAGTGAATTGTAATACCCTCACTCCCATTTTGCCAATAGTGTTGTTCCAAAAATGTTCTTTTACTTCACTTTCCCTTAGATGAGTATCCCCGTGGGAAGTTATGCCTGTGGCCTATGGATCAAAGGTACTAAATGTTAGAAACTTTAGTGGCATTGAGATTTAAGCAATCAGATAATATGCCTCCAGAATGAAAGTACACTGCTATAGTATAGTATAGTATAGTATAGTATAGTACAATTGTAAAGCATTATTTGTGGCTTTTACATGTTCCTCCATAAAACTTCATTAATCATACAAAAATTTTGACAAATGAGAAAGGAACAGAACAGCACTATTATTTCCTGTTCCAGGAAGGGGTAGGCTTTTCATCTGTTCTATCGTATCCTAATGTATTTAAACTCCTCTCTGCTATGATTTCCCCATTAAAAAGTTTAATTCTCATCACCATAGCAAGTCTTTATTGAAAAGGCAGAGCCTGAATCTTGTTATTTATTTTATCTTTATGTCACTTAATCCTTATTGTAATTTGAACTTATCTATTGTTTCTGTGTTACAAACCAGATAATAAAGAAAATGGCATAATAAGCTAGTGTGCATGTTTAATGTAGGTGACATGGTACATATAAAGATGGATGCAAAATGCCTGCAGGATTGTTTCCCTTTGTCTCATGTTTCTTGGATATAAGGAAATATACTGAGTGTGTATAGTAGTTCATTTACTGTGCCACATTTTTAAAAACTAATTATTTAATCATTAAAATTATTCAGGCAAGTGCTACCTTCATCCATATTTTTACAGATAAAATGGCTGAAACTTAGAAAGTTAAACTACATATATGTAGTTATGGAGCTAGCAATTTGCAAAGGCTTTGCTTCTAACCTCCATGTAATTTGCCTTGTCCACTAGATTGTATCCAAAGGTTTACTTTTTCATTCTGCCTCCTGGTTTGTGACCCCATCAGATGAGTATTTTAAACCTGGATTTGATTATATTTGGAAATATTTCATGGTTTCTAATATTATCAGGAAATTTGCTGCCATTTTTAAAGACGCCAGCGAAGCATCATATTTTCTGTGAACCTTTTCTCAGGTTCTTTTGAAAGATCTTGTAGCATTTTGTAGTAGTCTTGCTTTTAGGCTTCTTCTGTTGCTTTTTATACTTCTTGAGAAATAGATTTTCTGGTTCATTTATTGGCCATTGTTCATATTTCTTTTACCTTAGTTGGTACTTGGTGAAAAATCGTTGTTTGCTGAATTGGATGCTTAATAAATGTATGAATTTAAGTATTACATGTACCTCTGGTGTGCCTTAAGGACATGTAGTCTCTGGCCTCTTCTTTTTCTTTCTCTTTTATTTTTAGGGAAGAGTCTACAGGGTGTTCAGGGTCTCACTACTAGATTGGACTCGTAATGATCTGCCTGCTTACAGCCTCCCAAGAGCTGAGATTACAGACACACGTCACCACGCCCAGTCTTGATTTCCATCTTAGCACGCCCCTGGGGGTCGCTGGCCTCTTCTTTTGTGGCTTTTCATCTACTTTCTGTTTGCTACGTGCCATGAATTGAACAGCTTTCCTCTAGCATACGCTTTCACCGAATATTTTTGCCTTGGAATCAGCTAACCGTGAACTGAATCCTTTGAAACCATTAGTCAAAACAAACCTTTTCTCTAAGTTGTTTATAGTCTAGTATTTTGTCCAGCAACAGAAAAGTGCCTGTCATATTATCAGTAAAATTATAATTATATCCATATCATAAAGCATTTTCCTAATGCTTTCTTCTAGCACTTTCAGATTTCAGCCCTTACATTTGATCTTCACTTAGTTTGAATTGATTTCTATATGTGATGAGAGATGGAGTTTAAGATTCAGTTCTTCTCCAAAATGGATATTCAGTGTTTCTACCAAGTACCATTTATTGAAGAGGCTGATATTTCTCCAACCCATGTTTTCAGTGCCTTTGTTGAGTAAGTATCAGTTGGACAAAATTGTATACATTTATTTTTGTGATATTTATTCTGCATTATTGGTCTTGGTCTTGAGTTTTATGCTAAAACCATGCTGTCTTGAGATTATGTGTGTGATGCCTCCAGCTTTCTTCTTTAGGATTGGTGTAACAATGCAGGGTGTTTTACATTTTCATTGAATTTTATGATTTTTGTTTCAACTTCTGAAAAGAGTGCCATTGTTAATTTGAAGATTATTGAATCTATACATCATTTTCACTGTGGTATAAATCTACTTTCCCTTAGTATAGTAAAATATCTGAGGTAATTAACTTGTGAAGAGATAAGGTTTAGTTTAGCTTATTGTTCTAATGTTTCTGGTCCATTGCTGAGTAGCACCATTGCTTTCTTCCTCTGGCAGTGCAATACATCATAGCAGAAACACATGGAGAAGCAAAACTACCTCATCTGCCAGGAGGCAAGAAAGAAGGAGGGAAAAGGATTGATTTCCTAGAGTCTCCTTCAAGGATGTGCCCCCCTGCAACTGGTCTATCCATCTCCTGAAGGTTCCATTACTTCCTTATGCCACCTTGGGAAGCAAGTGCTTTATGTACATATATAGGCAAACTATGACAGGACATTTTTAATAGTGTTATTTCTTATAATTCATGAACATGGGACATCCTTCCCTCCTTTTGATGTCATCTACAATTTAATCACTAATTTATAGTTTTTGTTGTAGTAATCTTCTACTTTATTGGTTCAATTTATTCCTTGGCATTTTATAACTATTATGGATGAGATTACTTTCTTGATTTCTAAGCAAATTCATACTGGTGAATAGAAATACTATTAATTTTGTATGTTGCTTTTGTTTTGTGACTGTGCTGTTTGTTTATGACTCCTAAATGTGTTATGGTAGAATCTTTAGGGTTTCCAATACAGATGCCCAAATAGAGTGAGTCATTTGCATGAAGTGACAGTTTTTCTTCCTATTCTTAAGTAACTGATGTTTGAGAACATTTGTGTTTTGAATTTCTTTTACTCTTAACAGTGGTATTTTCTCAAGAAATATGCTTATGTGTGTGTGTGTGTTTTTCAATAAAATCTTGTTGTTTCATAAGAATTCTTTTAAGAGATTTTGTGAAAGGATAGTGCTTATTGTGTTCATTAGATTGGTGAGTTGGAAGTTAAGAGTAATTCTGTGAGCACACTACACATGTCTGAATCCACCCCTTTCAGGGCCATCTGCCTCCACAAGATGATTCTCTAAGGCCTATCATTGTGTTTCTTCACCCACATTCTTACATTTTAGCTTGGATTCTGGTAGAACTGAAATTCATCCTTCTAAATTTATTATATTTTTTTTCCCTTTCTATTCTTAGCAACAGTAAGTACTCATGATGGCAGTTGCTTTTTTAGACCCAAGAGCTTAAAAGATTAAAGAAACCACTAAAAGCAATCAGAAGTTTAAAGGTCCATTTTCCTCAAGTTTCACATTTTCATTGCGGTGTAGAAAATTGCAAACAGGTTGTGTTCAGCAGCTGGAATACTCTCCAACATCTGGCACATCAAGCATTCTGTTCATTTTCATTTATTGAAAGGCTAGTCAGCCTAAGGAGGAAGCTGCAGGCAGAGATATTTGAACTCTTCTTGAGAGTCAATTACTGGAATTTGTTTTTCTTTGATAAAAATTTTCTTGTAGAAATGCCAGCTTGTTTCCTCTATTCTTTCAGTAGCTTTACTGAGCACTTAATTTCCTATCAGTTATTAAGAAATGGATTGAGTAAGAGCCTTCCAATAACTTGCCTGCTGACACAGGAATAATTTGGGCTTTTAGAGACTTTCCACTATAGCATCAAGTCTGCCTTTAGTTCTCTGCTTATACCTCAGAGGGTTTTCTCCTTGTGAGTTTTATTCTGTGATCTCTGTTTATGTTTACTTTTTAAGTTTGGTAGCTGTTTGAGAGTTTGAGATTGAGGAAATCCAGAACATCTGCTGACTCTTTGAGAGTTTTTTTTTTTTTTTTTTTCAGAACCAGGGATTGAACTCAAGCCCTTGTACTTATTAGGGAAGAGCTTATTCCACTGAACCATCTCCCTGGCCCTCTTTGAGAGGTTATTAAGCTCAGTTATACACCATGCTTAATAAAATTAAAGTCCTCTTTAGATATGAGTTACTGCACACATTTTTCAACTTCATTTTTCCCATTACTATTAGAATATTAGGAGGATCATCAGGAGCCTCTTTAATGGCTTTATTTGCTGGGAATAGTATATTTGGCTCACTATTGCCTTATTATGTAGTGAAGAAGGGTAGGGACTATGACAGAGTATTTGTAGAGTATTTGTTGCCTAAAACAATCAAAATCATTTTCCCCAACTTTACTGAACTGTAGATGACAATTAAAAATTGTGCCTGTTTAAGGTGTATTAATCTACTGACTTTTATATTTATTTATTTAGGAATGAGGTTTAAAGCCAGGTCTTTTGTACTCAACTGCATCCCTACCCCTTCTTAATTTTTTTTCTTTTATTTTGAGAGAGAATCTTGCTAAATTTCCCAAATTGGTCTTCATTTTGTAATATGTTGCCCCAACTGGGGCTCCAGTTTGTGATCCTCCTGTCTTAGCCTCCCAGACGAAAGGGTTACTTACTGTTGGATTTGGTTATAACTTGATGAGTTGATGTTAAGGGACACAATGTGAAGTACTCAACAAAATCAAGCTAATAATAAAGATTATCATCTCACATAGTTACCATTTTTCCTTTGGGGGTAAGAATACTTAAAATCTACTATTGTAGTACATTTCAGTTTACTAAAACTAATCCAAATTCAATCATTAGTGGCACTTGGTCTTAGGTCTGTACCAAAAATAGGTTTTATGTTTGGTGCTCAGTATATTATGAATATTAAAGCTGATTTAGTCTTTAGATTAGACAAAGCCATTGAAGAGGCTCTTGGTGATCCTCCTAATATTCTAATAGTAATAGGAAAAATGAAGGTGAAAAAATAGGTGCAGTAACTCATATCTAAAGAGGACTTTGAGAGACCCACCGCCACCCCAGCTCCGGTGAGTGTGCGGAGAGCTTCCTGCTATCCTGCGCCGGCGGGACCCGTTCCCAGCCAAGGCGTAGCGTGGGCCGGACCCTCTCCC
>NDGM010951507.1:0-19399 GCA_002564305.1 Octomys mimax | reverse complement strand
GACCTTCTTGCCTCAGCTTCCCAGAGTGCTGGACTGTAGGTGTAGGCCACCAGGCCTGTGTTCAAAAACAGTTTTTGAAGTGAAATCAAAATTGGTTGTAAGGAGAAATGACACACACACAAAGGCAGAGCTTGACCGGAGGTTTCTGGGCCTCGCTTCAAGCAAAGCTGGTGTGTGAAAAAGTGCATTTTAACAGCAGAAAAGTTAGGTATAGATCAGGCTTATTTTACAGAGGGAAGGGTTATAGAATGATTTCTGCTGACAGACAGCTCCCCTTGTGTGTTATCCACTGCTCAATTTATAAGTAGCTCCTATGGTGAGGCAGCTATTTCATGAAGTGAAATAAAGCTGCTTCCCCCACCTTTAGAAACCCACAGACAGTGGCAAGAACCCCTAAGGTCACCGGAAACATGAAGGGCAGCAGCCATGGCCTCCTCTGGCTGCCGGGGAATTTGCCAGGCACCACGCCCAGCAGCGTTACTTACATCTTCCGACTCAAACACGTGGCAGGTCATCTTGCACTGCTCCTTCCCCTCCGGGGCCCCGGGAGTGGTCTCGATGCAGTCCTGCGAGGCCGAGCGGGGCATGCGGCGCCTGGCCATCAGTACCACGATGTTCCCGATGTCGGCGATGTAGGAGATGGTACGCAGGGCATGGTCCATCATGGTTTCCTGTTGAGAGAGCAAGACGGAGCCCTGCTCAGGAGCACTCTGAGGCCAAGCTGCGTAGAGTGCACAAGTCTTGCCCTGCTGACATTTGGAGCAAGATCGCCGTCTACCGCAGAGGACTGTCCTGTCCCTGACAAGGTCGGCAGCAGGCCTGGCCTCTACCACTGGATGCTGGCAGCACCTCCCCGCCCCAAGAGAGGGTATCAGAACTATCTCTCGCCACTGCCTAGTTTCCCAAAGGTACAGAATGTCGCAGTCCTGGCTGAGAACCACGGCTTGGTTAACAAAGGTCACTCTAAGAAGGTGACTCACGTCAGAGGGGTCAACCCTGGCCCTGCCTCTGCTCGGGGTCCTTGTTTGTAGAGGACAGGAGGGAGCCTGTCCAATGGCAAAGCCCCTCTCCCTTCCCCTCCCCGAGGCCATCCATGGCTCTGGAGGAGACACCCTTTCTGCAACGTCAGTGTCCTTGGCAGGCTCAGTGGTGCCAGGCCCTCCCACTGAGAAGGAAGGTAGCCAGTCAACATGTGCCCCGGACGAGTCCTGGGCCCGAGCTGAGGGACAGCTGAGGCGCTGAGGGACAGCATCTGAACAATGTGTCTCCACAGGGGGCTCCAACTCCCTGGCCCCGGCGGGTCCACTGCTCTGGACGGCTTCTGTCGTCTGACAGAACTCCACCAAACGTCTCACCCAAGACCTCCCAGCTGGCAAAACTAATCAGGTGGTCTTCCGTGCCTCTGTTCTCCCATCACAAAAGGAAAGTGGGTGTTTCTGCGACCTCTGGTGTCCTTTTATCGCACACAGAACCTTTGTCTTGCAACAACATTGCACACATTTGTCTAGGAGGGGGAGGTGTTCTCTAATCAAGGCCATAAGAATAGTTCAGGTCCCCAACTCCCAAGCTACCATGGCAGAGCCCTGCTCACTGGCAGAGGTCAGCTACCAACATGGCGGCCACCATCTGTCCTATCTACAGCTACCTCAGCTTCCAGAGAGTCTCTTACCTGCTCCCACCTCTCTAGCCCCTCTGGCGACATTTTTATGTTGCCATAAAATTGAAAGGTTGGTCCCCAGCCCTCGGCACTACTGGGAGGTAACTCTAAGTGGTGGGGCCTGGTAGAAGAGGCTAGGTCACTAGGGCTCACCCTCGAGGGGATACTCTGGGCCCTGACTGCCTTAGGTGAGCAGCAGGTTGGTCCCCTGTACTCAAGCCATGAGGAAATGGGACCAAATGGCCATGGACTACAACCTTCGAAACCATGAGTCACAATGAACCCTTCTGACCCATAAACTGACTCTCTCAACTATTTTGTTACAGTGACAGAAGGCTGATTAACATGGTGATTTTGCTCTTAGTCAAAAGAAAGCACCATGCTAGTCCTTGAGATCTCCTTGGGAGCCACTGCATCTGGGCAGAGGAGGGATGAAAGCCAGAGGGGTAGCAGGGTGAACCGTTCCAGAGTTTGCCAGGACAAGATGATGAAACTTGACACCAAGGCAGAAGCACCACCAGTTGGATGCTGGGCCCCTGTTGGAAGTCCAAGGTGCTCCTCAAGTTCTCACCAAGGCAAGGTTCCAGAGGAGGTGGCTTGGGCCACACAAAGATCAGCAGGACAAGCTGAGTCCCAAATGTGGACAACACACACATGATAAGGATGGAGCCTCAAGGGCCTAGAGGCCTTGGTGGGCACTGTGGCTGGAAGTGGCCCATGGCCCGGGCCCCATGACGGAGTCAGCCCAGTTCCAAGATACACCTCAGTCCGTTCTCTGACCCACGTGGTAGGCTTCCCCATGAGTAGGGAAGCAAGGGAGGTGCTCAGAGCTCCCACAGTCTTCCCATCCCGCCCCCCCCCCCCGCCCAACTCCCTTGCCACCTGCTGAGTGTTTTTTGATTGTCCTTCAGCCCTGCAATTCGGGCTCCATGTAGACAGCAGGAGAGAGTACTGTAGTTCACTACACTTTGCTAGAGACAGTACTACAGTTTGCAACCCAAATGTGGATTGAAGGCTCAGTCCCTGACCCAGGGCAGTACTGGGAGGGGCCTGAACCTGGAAGAAGCGAGGCGTAGTGGGGGAAGTGGGTCCCCCAGGGGACCTCAGCCCCCGGCTTGTCCTTTCTCTCACTCTTTGATTCCCAGCCACAGTGAGGTGAGCTGCTTCCTGTCCCCTGTGTTCCCACCATAATGTGCTGCTCTGGACTGTCTTAGAAATGGACTACTAACCACAGACTCAAACCTACACAGCTGAGCTGGCTTTCCTCTTTCCAAGGTGTCTACCTCAACTTATGTACGAGATATTTTGTTGCAGTAATGGAAAGCTGAATAACACAGGCAGCGAATGAGAAAGAGGCCCTAATGTTGGGAACTAGGGCCAGGTAGTAGAACAAGAGTGTAGGAGAACTGGGGATGGTGACAAGAACTCCTGGTGCCAGCAGGAGACTTGAGTGTGGATGCATGGCTTCTTACGTGGTCTACCTCTGCGGGCTGCTGGGACACCCCAGGAACCATGAGCCCCTCGGGCAGCCAGCTCTCTGCTTCTGCGTCACCACCGCCTCAAAGGAACCTACAGTCCCTGAAGAAATGGCTGATTCCATGCCTGGGCCAGGGCACATGTGTTATTCTCTCAGGGAGATGTTAAAATGAAAACACTGTCTCAGAGACAGACAGACAGACAGATGGAGAGAAGCAGGATCTCAAGGTGCGCAGTGAAGAACAGGGAGGAGCAAACAAAAGCAGAATGCACTTTTCACAGAATGTCAGATAATAAAAATAGAAAGCATGCTGGATGAAGGTGTGCATGCCTGGAGTCCCAGCACTCAAGAGGCTGAGGCAGAAGAATCATGGCAAGTTTAAGGCCAGGCTGGGCCAAAAGTGAGTTCAAGGTCTGAACTGCATA
Organism: Octomys mimax; assembly: GCA_002564305.1. Taxonomy (NCBI): domain Eukaryota; kingdom Metazoa; phylum Chordata; class Mammalia; order Rodentia; family Octodontidae; genus Octomys; species Octomys mimax. The sequence goes on along the minus strand of NDGM010951507.1, from coordinate 15,840 downwards.
GTGAAACTCTGTCTCAAAAAGACAAAAAAAAGAAAAACCCAAAAACAAACAAAAAGTAGAAAGCATGATATCATTTGAACATCAACACCTTGGGGCTGAGGAGATAGCTCAGCAGTGCAAGTACCTGCCTGGCAAGCACAAGGACTCAGGTTTCATCCCTGGTACTGCACGCTGTGCTAGCCCCAGCCAGCCACCAAAACTGGACATGGCAGTGCATGCCTGTAATCCCAGTGCTGGGGAGGCTGAGACAGGAGGGTCACTATGAGTCCAAGCTGTATAGTAAGACCCTGTACCAAATAAATAAATATATATATATATATATATATATATATTTAAAGAAAATCAATACCTTGCACTCCAAATATTGTAAGCAACTAGGACAAGCCCATTAGCAGTAAAAGCACCTGGGTGTGGGGATCTGAGTCCCCATAGGGTCCAGAGTGTCATTGGTGGATTGAAGGTGCCTCTCATCCTGCGCATCAGGCCATCCTCACTTGGGGCACAGTGAGCGGCTGCCCGCCCCTCTTTCTTTCCGAGCCCTCATGCACCAACCTAGCTGGCAAGCAGGGTCTTTCCCGACCCTGGCATCTGCTCAGCACCTGCAGCCTCCCCCATCTCAAGCCCATCAGCTTGGAGTCCTCTGTATTTCACACACGGCCGCTTTTTGCTCACTTATCTGTTGCACCGCTTTCCCTTCCCAACGTAAGCTCCGTGGGGTGCTTCAGGCCCAGAAAAAATAGCAGAATCTGAATCAGACACAAGCTGGCCACCTCGGGAGGCAAATGAATCATGGGGACCCTCTACACTGGAACGCCACCATGCAGAGCCAGAGCCGCACCCCAGATTCCCGCCTCCCTCAGCTGGATTCGGAGGCTGAGCAAGAGGGGCTTTCAGGAGGACCCTCCTGGAATCCCGGTTGGTGGAGCACCTGCCTCTCACTGCCCCTCACATTGTTCCCAATGTGATCCCAGCTGTGGGTTAGCGCAGCCTCTGGGGGGTCTTCCTCTTCTCCTTGGCCCCTACGGCTTGCTCCACTGTCCACATCCACAGTCCCCTCAAGACCCAGGCTGCAGAGCCGCCACCGTTGGGGTCATGGTTCCCTCCCACTCTGGGCACTCGCTTCTGCAGCTGGACTTTGTTTGCCAGCGTCCCCAAGGTGCACACCTGGGCGCTGGTGTGCGCAACCTCAGGCAGCTGGCCCACAAGCCCTTACCTGTGTGTCTGCATTTAAAACTTTGATCCTCTGTGTGGAGATGAAGAGGTCCACTTCCGTCAGCGTCTGTGCGTCCCCCTCGGAGTTCTAAGGAAGGATAGGAGAGGCTGTCACCAAGCAAAATGTGCACTCCAACAAAGGCCTGGCAGTTGTACCGATCACCCCAAGTCCGTGTGGAAGGAAATGCTTGCTGCTTCAGAATGGAGCAGGCACTGGAAATCTACAAGCCGGGCTTAGAATCCAGCGCTGCGTGTCAGTCCCCAGAGCAGTGTGTAAGAGGCACAGAGGAGAGGGAGGCGAGGGGCTTCTGGCAGGCTTGAACAGCAAGGGAGCAGCTGCCGGGGTGGGGGTTTTCGTGTGGGAGCCCCTCCTTTCTGCAGCAGGCTGGGCCCCTGCTAGCCCCTGTGGAATTCAGCGAAGGCGCAGCGCCATTAGATTAAAAGCTGTTTCTTAGATAGGGGATTCCAAGTATCCCCGGGGACAACATTTTCATAGAAGCGAGATTAAAATGCCAGCCCTTCGATTCCGGTTTGAATAGGCACATCAGCGTGGATGCCTTGGTCATGCCGTCTGAGCACCACAGGGGAATGAGGTTCAGGGTGGGCACTGGTGCAGCCTACAGTGACACAGAGAAGCTGGCACCCAGATGCCGCTGACCTGGCACCCCATCGGAGCAAGTCCGGGGTAGAGCTGGGAGTCATGTTTCCGTGGACTGTTTTTGAAGCCGAGCAAACTACTCTAGATCTGCCCCAAAGCAGGCAGCCTTTAATTGGTTTTTACACCTGTGAGAATCCTAATTACTGCGGCGTGGTGCTGATGGGAAACAGGCTCCCCCGGGCTGCCCGACGGGGCGGGTAATTCAGGGTGGTCACTCGGGAGCCCGCGGTGGTACATCGTCCACCTCAGAACAGCAGAAAGCATGATTTAATTAACTTACTAGCAAATCTCAAATCAAAAATATTCCCACTGACTGTTTCTCAAGAATTCCGAGTCACCAAGAAGCCCCGTGCTATAATGACAATTTGTATTTTAGCTCAGTTTTCACAGGAAAAGATCTTATGGGCTTCCAGGGAATCCCAGGGCGATACTGTTTTTAACTAATCAAAGAGCAGAGTTCTAAACAATCCATCGGAAAAATAATGTGAACGGCTGTGAAGGAGATTTTTCTTTGTTTTAAGACGTAAGGCTAGAGTCAGGCTATTGTCTATAAGTCTTTATAGACTTAAAAATTATGTTCTGAGTACTGCAGATCAAAATCCCCTCTCTCAAAAGTTAAAGCCAGAAGAAAGTCAGAGAAGTCATAGGCGCATTTTGGTGTTGGTGACAATGGTGTCACATATGTACAGGGAAGCAAGCCAGGTTCCAGTGAACGGAGCTGATCCCCAAGCAATAACAGGGAGGGGAAAGGGCACCTGTGTTACACCCTGGTGGACAAATGGAGGGTCCCAGCAGCCCAGATCCCAGGCGGACGCCAGAGAATAGGCGTCAGTGGGGGGCTCAGCCGTCAGCATCTGCCTGGGCCAGTGATCCTGAGCATGTCGCTGCTTGGAAAGGAGGAACAAGGCCACCAAGCAGAACCTGGCCCCTGAGGCCTGTCTCAGCTGGGTCTGCCCATGCCCACGTCCTCCAGAAACAGCGGATCTATAGAACTTCTGCTCCTGCAGACCCCAGGAGCAAGCTGGGGCTCCTCTGCTCCGCTGTGCGCCTGCCTGGGCGGCCCAGGGGTGCACCGAGGCTGCAGAAGCGGCCTCTTTAGAGGCAACACAACACAGCTGTGGGTCTGCAATGGGGGTCACTCTGCTTTGCCCAGAGGCTTCAAGAGGGAACACTGCATGGTACAGGGACGGAGTGTGTCCCTTTCTCTCCAGCCCCTGAAGGTGGGCAGAGCATTTGCTGCAGGGGCAGGGAGCCTGCAGATGGGGGCCCCTGGCCACGGTGCCAGAAAACCCCACTGCTGCAGCACGCAGGGGAGGGCTGCACCTCTCACCACATAAGCAGAGGCCAGTGGCAGGCAGCGGGCCAGCGCCAGCTCCCCACGGACTCTGCCTGGGCCTTCCCACACCAAGGACTTTGACGATGGCAGTCAGACAACGACCAAGGTTGGCCAGATGTCTGGCTCAACAAAGGACTGCAAATCCACCTAGCTGTCCTTTTAAAAAGTCTGCTCAGGTTCCAAAAATTACCATCAACAGAGGAAGCACCTCACAGGCAATCTGAGTGACTCGTCATCATTGTCTTGATTTGGTAAATGGAACTTAATATATCTCAGTGCTAGGACAACACAACTGATGTGGCACAGGAGGCCCTGTGTGTGCTGGATACACCACACTGACATTTAAAAACTTTCACATGAAATGGGCTTCACAGCATGTGCCACACCTAAGGACATCAGAGAACCTAAAACAGAAAACTGAAAAGGAGCAACCCTTAAGCTCTTCTGGGAGTGGGCAGTGAAGAACAGAATCTGCAGCTTTATTCAAAGCCCAGTGTTCACCCCCAAGGGAGGGGAAAACCAGGCCTGCAGCACATTACGGGGACCCCCTGGAAGCACCCACAGCACAGGACACACACAGACACACAACACACTCCACTGTTCCAGGAGCAGTGGTCCTACACACCGCTTTTTTCTTGATTTTAGCAGCCTTCTGCATCCTCTGAGCAGCATGGAAGAGAAGAGAAAAGCAGGTGGGTGCCGGGGAGGAAAGGGTGGCAGGGTCATGTCATTGTGGACCAACGCCCCAGCCCTCAGAGCGGCTGTCCAGCAGAAGCCCTCCACGGGGACAGGTGGAAACCCCTACCTGTCTCCCACGCGCACACCTGCCCTCCAGGGCCAGGAGTGACTGTCAGCGTCTTTGTTCACAGTGCCACTGAGGAGGACAGCAAGCAGCAGAGCGAGCCACACTGGGTCAGCGCCAGAGGACCCAGGCCATTGGCTGCAGGGCTCAGCACTGCCCCTCGCTTGCTCTGCCTCCCCCTGGCCAACGCAGATGGCCTTGTGCTGACCGTCAGAGGTCAGTGTGGGGTGGGCAGACGAGAAGCCAAGGGGGAGGGCTGACAATGCTCACCCCACCCCACAGGCAGGCAGCCCAGAAGGGGCTCGACCCAGGCTCTCCTGTCCCCTCCCCGGCCCCATCTGGTGTTCTGATGTGGCTTCATAGTTCCCCGTCCATCCTCACCTGCTGTTCAAAACCCAGACAGTCCACCATGCGCCTAGTGCTGCAAGCATGTCTGAGTATTCCCTGAGGTCATACATGTAAATAAAACATGATTTACTTTCCCCCTTTCTGGAAGTATTTTGAATGGTGCTAAAAATATACACATGGCTGAAATGGGATTTGAAGTGTCAAACAAACATGTTTTATAACTAGAATGGTTCCGAACAATTATCCTTAAAAAGGTGTGTTTCTTAGGACCGGGTGGACTGTTCCTTGTTAAGGAGCTGGTGGCCTCTGTGCCAAGCCTAGCACTTGACCACTCATGGTGCAAATCTCCCTCAGCTCTGCTGGGCCCCTTGGCTCTCCCCACTCTGCACTGAGGGCATGTGGTCAGAGTGGGACAGGATCCCTGTGCTCCACTATGCTCCTGACAACTGTGCTCCCCAAAGGAGCCCACCCAAGGGGGTGTCCCTGGGGGCCCAGAAGCACCCCTACCTTGACCCTGCTGACAGCCTCTTGTGCCTGCATCATGCGGATGTTCTTGGAGGGGTTGCGCTCAGAGAGCAGCTGCGTGGACCCCAGGTAGTTGGCGGCAAAGATGATCCCATCGATGAGATCCTCTGGCTCACAGGGACCTGGAACTGAGGGTACAGAGTGAGCTCTCCCCAGAGAGAACACGGGGACAAAGCATCCAAGAGCCTGGCCTTGGCCCCAGCACCACCGAGGCAGCCAGGACAGGTGAATGAGAAGGGACGAGCTTCTAGGAACCTGCGGCCAGCTGGGGCACATTTCCTTGCTCAGCCCCTGTGCCTGGCAGAGGGGGCCACACAGAATCAGCACTGGCCAGAAGAAGGCGGGCGGTGTCCAGAGGGTGCATCCCACATCCAGACCACTCTAGGTGGCTCAGCTCCATGGTAACCGTCATGTGCTGGAATGTGTGGAGCAGTGCTGCTTCCAGACAGGGCAGCACTTTCCACGCTGTCCGTGGAGCCTGCGGAACGGAGGGCAGTGACCCGGCAGCGTCAGCTCTCCCCCTCCTGCAGCCCGTCCTGCTGGCCCTGCCGCCTGCAGCCGCACATCTGCCGCCACTCAGGCCCGGGCCGGGCTGGAGGCCTCCTCTAGCCTGCTGCCTCTGGCCAACGGGACTTCGAGGATGCTCTGGCCCTGAGTGGCTCAGTGCAGGAGCCATGGGCCACGTGCACTCTGGGTACTCGAATGGTGTCTCCTGCAGGTGCAGGAGAAGCTTTTTCTTGTACGTACTTATCGCTCTGTGTTTGTGGATTCAAACCCAACCAGATCGTGTGCCGTACAGAGAGACCTACAATGGGTGAGTCTGTATTGAACACGAGTGGGCCCTTCCTTAGGATTCCCTAACACACAGTGTGACAACCACTTACACAGGATGAGCCCACATATGGAAGTGTCAGAGTTCACACTGGAAGTGCAGAGGTGATATGAAAATAGCACGGCATTTTATGCCAGAGCAGGGTCTGCGGCCCTGGGCCCCCACTCCAGCCCTCAGATGGACACCCAGGGAAAGCCACTGCCAAAAGGAGGCCAGCACCACCAGGATGGAGCCCACACGCTGATCACCGGAAGCCGGCGCACACGCCTTGGTTCTGGGACTCCACGGGACTCTGAGAACCAATCCCGGGACCCTGGGATGGCTGGGATTTTAATTAAAGGAGACACAGCTGTTGAATGCTCCTGTACAATCAGTGCTGGTCAACCTTTCCAGTAAAGGGGCTGGTGGCAACTGCTATAGGCTTTGTGGTCTGCTTCAAGGACTCATTGCTGTGCTTGAGGTGCAAAGCAGTCACAGATGATATCAAAGTGAGTGGGCAGGGCAGTATCCCAGTAAAACCTTATTTAGAAAACTGAGCAGGTAGCCAGGAGGATTTGGCCCTAGGGCTGCAACCTTTGCTGTAACTCAGCCTGCCTCTGAGGGGCAGCATGGCCGCCTTCATTCCCTCATCTCTGCATATCTCCCCCCGCACAGAGCCCTCTTTCTGGGGGGCTTCACTTGGGCTCCCAGTTTCCTTCTATCCTGACTGCCCCTGCACTGTCACAAGGGCCAGCTACCCTACACTTCCCTGGTCCTACTGCCAGCGGCCCCTGACCTTCCCCTTTCCATGCCAGCTATCCTGTGGTCTCACCTGTGCCCCCTGCTGCCGAGACCAGCTGGCCAGGACACCGCTGCCCATCAGCCCAACCTCGCCTGCCTGGTACCCGCACCCCCTTGCCTTTCTGCCCTGCTTCTTTGTCCCCAGGCTCTGAAGAACTCTAGCCTGTTTTCTTAAGTGTTTGCAGGTAGAGAAAGCTGCTTCCCAGGACAACCAGTGCCATCACGGACTCACTGTCAGGTCACGCTCCCAAATGGCCCTCAAGCTCGGACAGGCACAGCCTCTTCCCCCGGACAGGCCCCCGCTCGCCACACAGTCTGCATCTTCTCTAGGGCCCTCAGGATGGCAGCCAGGCCTGGTCCGGAGCCACATCCCAGCCCATAGGTTACTGACAGGCAGAGTCCTGCTTAGTCTCGAAGGTGCCCAGCCTGGGCTCGAGCGCACAGTCCTCCTGCCTCGGCCCTCCAGAGCATACAGATCGCAGCTGCGCGCCACCATGACCGGCCCCGCTCTCTGTCTTTCTAAGCTGCAGCCTGTGCCACCCACGCACTCTGGTCTGTTCCCCTGGAGTGCGAGCAACCCTGCTTGCAGCAGCTCTGGGAAACAGCAGAGTCCTGTGGAGTCTGAGGGTCGCCTGCAGCTCTTCCCTCGCGTCCCTGTGGTACGCCTTCGTCCTCCTGTGCACCCAACTATCAACCGGGCCCTCCCCGGCTTTTACACATGCGCTGGCCACATCGCCAGCACCTCACGGCCTTCACGTGTACCCACTGTGCCCTTGACTTTGGTGCCAGGGAAGCCAGTGGGCGCTCTGATCACCACTCCACCACGGCCGCCTTCCCAACTCAATCAGGACTCGGAACCTGCAGTCTGTGCCCCCCTCCCACTCCCACCTCCCACATACACACCCTCACCTGAGAAGAATGCTACTAGGTGGGGCCTTCACAGGCGAGCAGGGCATGGCGGGAGGGCAGCAGAGAGGACGGGAAGGCAGGGCAGATGAGTCACACACACACACATCAGCCCCCAGGGAACGGGACCACGACCGGCAAATGTGTACTAAGAACAGTCCTAAAAAGGAACTGTGCACCACAAGACCTGAAACCCGGGCAGCCACAGACCCGCGGGGTCATCAGGGGAAGCGCTGTGGCTCTATGCTCGATGCTTCTGCAATGACGTGTCAGAGTGTAAGCTGGATGCCTGGAAGACTGCAGACCTCCCTAGAGCGGTGGTGGCGACCCACGGCCGGGAGTCTGTCGGCATCGAAAGCTCTAGAAGCTCTGCCATCACTGTTTGTATGTACCACTATGAAACTAGGTCTTGTTTTAGGATTTAACTAGAAATGACAAGAAAATTCAAATAAGAAAATAGATTACTTATTGAATAAATAAACTAACCAAGAGTTGGACACATAATTTTAGAAGTTGCAGTGCTTTAATAAATGCCCATTAAAGCTCATTTTCAAATTTACGCATATTTTTTTTTATAGAGAAGACAGACGCAAAATCACACAGCCCTGCGTCACTCTCTGTTCCACTGATCCCTCCCCTACTGTTATTGGCATCTGAATTAAAACATGTGACTCAATTCTCTTCTTGTAAAATGGAAATGACACTGAAATGGTTGAGACGTCATGTCTAGATTCCCGGAAAGATCTGAGCAGAATGCTAGCAACAAATAATAACAAATGTGCTAAATCTTTGATTTACTTTATTTATTCAGACCGGCCTTGGCCCCATGGTGCTCCTCCTGCCTCAACCTCCCACGTGCTGAAGTTACAGGGGTGCACCACCGTGCCCAGGTTATTAATACCTTTTTTTAAAGACCAAATTGAGTGACTTTATGAACAGGACCCCAGAGAGCTCACTTGCTCTCTCTGCCATGTGAGGGGACGACTGAAAGCAGCTGTCTACACACATGACCAGTGCCCGACCACACTGGCTCTGGGGTCCACTTCTGGCCCCTGGAAGAGCAAGAAATAACGGTTCGCTCTTCACAAGCCACCCTGGCTCCCATACCTGCCTGAGCCACCAGACTGACCCTTGAGGCCTAGCTCCACAACACTCCTCCCCCTGCCGTGGGGGAACCAGAATCCATGTCCTGCATCCTGTTTTGGCCTCCCACAGCTCTGCTCCCTCTCAGGGTGGAAGCTGCCACCCCTGGGCCTCAAGGCCATGCCCCTATTTGGACATGAGTGCTTGTGGTAGGCCACGGAGGGCATGACTGCTCTGCCACCCTAATGCCACAGACTCCAGAGCCCAGGGTCCTGAGCCCCTGCTTGGGGTCCCCTAGGGTTTGTGGGCACCTCACTGTCTACAAAGGGCTAGAGACAGTTGTCCACCCAGAGTGGGCTGAGAAGTGAACCTGAGGTGGCCTGGAAGCAGCCTAACTCTGAATTCCCGGGTCATGCAACCCTCTGCGAGCACAGGAGAAGGCAGCCCAGGGCCCGCAGTGGCTAGGAGGAGAACCAGAAGCTACTTCTACCTCCATAGGTTAAGGTTCCTGGATGACTCTCGGAGTGGGTTGGTGGGCCTCAGAGGTCTCTCTGAAGGCACACCAGTGGGCACACCTGAAGCTCTGGAAAGCCGTAAGGTAAAAGGCACTGCTAGCTCTCGTTGGGAAGGCCCACCCCCACCAGCCCCTGAAAACGGTGTCCCCTCTTCTTGGTGCTCAGGTTGAATTTCAAGGGCTCTTAGGAGACCTGGAGGCTTCCTTCTGCCAGACCCTCAGGAGGAGTGGGGTGATGATGTCGCCCTGCCACCTGTCCCTGAGGGGAGAACCCCGGAGGATAGTTGGAAGGTGGACGTGATGATGGAGGGGAGGTTCATGTGGCCACTAGTGCCCCTGAAGCACACAGGAGCCCTTGCTGGGAATGGAGACACTGAGCCCCCAGGACTGCTAGGCCTTCAGACACAAGGTGGCGGTCTCTGGGCACGAGGAGGAAGTAAAGATTCTGGCAGCAGGAAGTACTCTAAATGACGGAAGTAATCCAGCATCTATTACTGCCACAAACCCCAGCTCAGACTAGAAAGAGTGAAATTGCTGTCGGGCATGGAGACCTGAGGCAGAGGGAATCCTGGCATCTGGTGACCTGGAGGCCAGGTGCAGGGAGGAGGCCTTGCTCCACCTACTGCCAGCCTCTTCACCCCTCACCTTGCTGGATCACACTTCACAGAGGAACTCCCAAACAGAGGGTCCCCTGCGACTCCCAGGACCCTGACTTTGGGACCTAGGCGTCCTGGGCCCAGGATGTCTGCTCTCCAGCTGCACTGGGGACTAAGTGGATGAGACACGGGTCCTGCTTAGCACCAGACCAGGCCCAGAGAAGGTGTCCCCAAGTCTTGAGATTGTAGAAAAAGTGGTTCTGGAGCACTGCACCAGGTGGGTGGGATAGGACAGGAGACCTTCACCTCCTAGGAGCAAAGAAATCAGGAATCTCACAGCCACACCTCTCTGAAAGGCACAGCCCGCACCTGCCTTCTCACGCAGGGTGCAGGGCGAGGGCTCAGTACCCAGGGAAGCTGTAGCTTGCACAGCCCCGGCCACAAGGGCTCGGAAACCTGCGGCACCCCTCCCTCTAGGACTGCTCTGCAGGGTGGGCTGGCCCCTCCTCCTCGCACATGCGCACTGGCTCTTGTTCTGGTGCCGACAACTCGCTGACCAGATGGGCAGCACTGGATGTGCCAAGTGGGTGAGGAGTATGGGGGCAGCAACAGAGCGGAGTCCTGCCCATTTGTCCCCTGGCAGCCCTGGCTTACAATGCAGGTGCAGCAGCTGGGGACCACAAGGGCCGCCCAGCAGAGGGGCCAGTGTTCACTGCCGCATCAAGCACACCTTTGGGCCTTGCGCTGCCCAGGGCGCATTGCGCAGCAGTAACCATCATTTGCCAACCTTCGCTCCAGGGAGGCTGGATGCAATGGCCACTACTGACCAGGAGATGGCGCCACTATGTTCTGTAGGAAGGCCCTAGGCCTTTGGCCAATGTCCCCTCTCCCACGTGTGAGGTAAGGGGCTGTACAGCACCCTATGGGCCTTGTTTCCTGCAGTGGGGAATGCGGCGGGCCTTGCCTCTGACCCCAGCTTGCACTTGGGGGGCTTCTGCCCCCTGGGCCCTTGCTGGCCAGTTCCTCAGTGGCCTTGGCCAGCTCTCCACATTCGCACTTCTGGTGCAACCCAAGTCTCCAAGTCCATTTACGCAGGACAGGCCTCCCCTCCCCTGGAGAGTACCCCACCCCTCACTGGGGGCCAGCCTGGGGGCCCAGGTGCCTGTGGGTGAGGGGAGTGCTACCTTCACTGTAATTCTCACAGATGCCCCCACTCTACCAGGGGGTGTGGGGTGCAGGCTTTTCCAGTAGGAAATAACACACAAGGCAGAGACAGGACGTCCTGCCTGCTCACCTGCCCTACCCCCAACGGCCTGGGAAGGAGGAGAGCGAGCGGGGGTGACGCCAGAGGGGGCCACGTTCGTTCTGACTCATAGTCACCCTTCAGCTGCTGCCAAGAGATGCACAGCCGAAGGCAAGCACTCCCTCACACAGACCAGCAGCTGGCCTGCCGAGTTGGTGCACAATGCTTACTCTGCTCAACTCCTGCAGTACCCAAAATTGAGACCACCAGAGGGAGACGAATGACAAAAGAATAAAGATCTCAAGGAGCCCTGCATCCCCCAAACGGGATTTCTCCTCTTCTGGAAACACCTCTGATGCTCATTCTCAGATGCCTGCCTGGAGCTGAGCTAGGAAGGACCACGACCACCATCCCACCCACCCCCGCCTGAAGAAGCTGCTGCTTGAATCGCCCTCAGGAAACCCCGGCTCCTGCTGGCCTCTCATCAGCAGCCTGGACAGGGAGGTGGCGGGCTGTAACAGCCATCTCGGAGGACTATCCTGACCACGGAGCACACAGAAGCTTCCTGTGCACCCAGCCCAGGTCCAGGTGGTCTTGCGAGCCTGCACCTGATTCTCTCTGGACCCCAGTGGGGGAGGCTGTGTGAACCTGGGGTGGCGCTGCAGCTGGGCACGTGGTGGTGCATCCATGAAGCACGGCTCTGTGACAGACAGGAAGGGCTGAGTATGGCCCCATGTTCCAGGTCTCAGCCCTTCACTTGGCAGGATGGAGTCCCAACCACGAAGTAGATGTCACTGTCCCTAATTTACAACTAAGAACATCTGGGTGGGGCTGAAAGTGTTGCCTGTCATCGCTGTCCCAGATTCAGGCACTCTGGAGTTCAGATCCCAAGAGTGAGGCCCTGGGGGCTCCAGGAGTGGAGAACAGCTGAGGGGCTGCTGCAGCGGTCCAGGCAAGAGTGATGACAACAGAGTGGACCAGGGTAGGGGGAGAGAGGCGGGGCAGGGCCAGGCTGGGATTCAGTAGGAAGGCCTGGAAACAGGGCGAGGCATCAGATGAAGGCAAGAAGGTCTGGACAGCACTGGAGGGGCCCCGGGAGATGGCAGAGCTGGGGTAGGCATGCCAGCCAAGCCTGGCTGTGAGGCCAGGCATCTTCCAAAGGAAGCTAAGGACAGCCGACAGAAGGGTCCAGGGAGAGACACGGGGATGGACCAACTGGTGAAGATGCCACAGGAAGCTGTGGACCTGGCAGGGGGCGCCCCAGGAGTGAGCTCCACAGACGCCTAGAAGAGAAGAGGCTGCAGGGAGAGTCCCCCTGCACCCAGGCTGGCAGCAGCCATCTGCAAGAGGCCTTCTCATAGTGGGCATTGCAACAAGGAAGCTGGCGGTGACCTTAAGCAGATCCCAAGGACACTGGCACAGAGGTCAGCCTGCAGGTGGAGGAGTGCAGGAGGTGCAGGCCATGTGGCAACCCCTTCCCAGACCCAGCTCTGAGGAGACAGTAGAGTGGCAGTGTGCCCAGCTGTGGGGGCACAGAGGGGATCAGAGCCAGCAGAGAGCACAGAAGACCCAGGAGAGAAGGAAGCAGATGGAGGACGGGCCACAGTGCAGCTCGGATGCCACAGATGGGGGCCCTGAGACCCCAGGCTGGGCAGACGGCCAGGTCAGGGGAGTCAGCCTCTGGGAAGAAGGTCTCACAAGGGGAGAGCAGGCAGACGGGGGCAAGTGTCAGCCGTGGAACTGGGTCCCACACCAGACCTTCTGCCACAGGCTGGGTCCTCAGGCCCTAGAAAGGCTGTGCCGCTGCCTCCAAGCCAGCCAGGTGCTCCTTCAGTGCAGCAGCCCGTGCCACTGAGAAGCACCTCTCAAAAGTGATCTTGGGAGGTTGGTAGGAAAGATGCTGTCTGTAAAGTCAGACCTGTGGGACATTCACTGGGGAGACACAACTGGGGCTGTCACTGGAGGGAAGAGCTTAGAGCCTGTGGTCTAGTGCTTCAGGACCCAGGGAAGAGCAGCTGGTCGCCGGCTACAGGGAGGAAGGGAACCCACAGCAGAGTGAGGAAGGACACTGAGTAGCTGTGCCCTAGACGGACGTCGAATGTAGCTTGTACCTGGGAGAACCATGTCGCAGGGAAGGCGTGACCAATTTAGAAGGTAGCCCAAAAGGGGAAGGGCATAAGCCTGGGCTGCTGCTGCAGCACTGTTTGTTTGTTTGTTTGCAGAACCGGGGATTGAACACAGGTCCTTGCGCTTGCCAGGGAAGTGCTTATTCCACTGAGCCATCTCCCCGGCCCCTGCAGCACTATTTGTACAAACAAAAATCCTGGAAACCACCCAACTACTCCTGAATAGGAGACACCCATCACATAGCAAGTTCTACGCAACGGCCCCTGTATACTACCCCGCACAGTACAGATTTGGGGGTAATCTCCAGGATTTAGGGTCACGTAAGAAAGCAAGATGGAGAAAGGGAGAGTTGAAATTGAACATCTTTTACCTAAGAAAGGGGGAGATGTGCTTAAAAATAAGCAGAACGTTAAGCATTACACGTTGCATACACGGACAAGGCATCACATGGTACTCAGCAATACATCTTTTGCTTTTATATTATCAGTTACGAACATTTTTAAAGCTTGCACAAAATTTAAAACTCAGAAAAAAATTGTCAAATGTAAAAATGGTTATCTACAGAGAGAAGCAGTAGACAGGGCGAAGGGAAAAAAGAGGAAACTGGGCACCCTCGCACAAGCCTGTGCTGTGCATTTGCCTCTGGAACCACGGAATGGAAGTATTTACATGATGACAAAGGAAAATTCAACAAAAGAGCCAACTCCTCAAACCTAAAGGAAAAATAAAACAAATGAACCTGTGCCACCATTGGTGACATAACCACAAAAGGGGACAGAATTCCAAAACATTGTCAGACACGGTCTTCCGTGCATCCTCCCTGTGGGTGCTCCTCTAAGGACGAAAGGGAGCGCGGATACACAGCACATGTCCTTGGCCACGCTGATGCTGCTGCCGTGTAGAGGCTGCTGTGTGGTCTGCAGAATAAAACAAGAGCACCATCACGGTGGTGTCCTTGAAAAATAGGGTCTGGTGCCAGGAGGAAAAAGTGCAGCTGTCAGGCGCCCACAGTCCTGACAGAGTGGCAGCATGACTCGTGATGCAGTTTATCTTTAAAAACAGAGCACCTTATTGCTTATAGAAAATAATCCCAACATTTAGCAGGGGAACACAACAAACACTCAAGTTTCTGGGGATCAGGAATCTGGGTGCGGCTTAGCTGGGTGCCTCTGGCTTAGGGTCTCGCAAGCCTGCAGCCTGCAGCTGGGGTGGCTACAGAGCCCAGAGCCGTGCTAAGGCCGGCATGGGGGCGGCCCACATCCAAGTCCATTCATGCAGCTGCTGCCCAGAGTACACATGTGCCAGGCAGCTCAGTACTCTCAACTAGCCAGCCACTGACGGAGACCACTAGGAAGCGACTCTAGGCAAGATTTAAAATTAACCCACTGGCTTTCCAGTTTTACTTAGGAGTCTGTCCATGGCCGAGGTTCCCTGTCTGGAGACGGGCAGTGGCTTCATAATAAGTGAATCTCTATGCATCGCTGGTCCCAGCTAAGACCTGTAGTAGCCTGTGAGGCCATGAAGCCTTGCTGGACAAGGTAGGGCCTTGCAAGACAGCTGAGGACACCTGGCTCCAATGCTAATGCAATACATGTCAGCCTAGAGATAAGGTGGTTCTCCTCACTGATGTAATTTACTACTTGGAGAAATACCTGAACTGACTCTCAAGGTCCTGCTCAGGTTCCTGTACTTCTCTCAGCGTCCCCCTCCTTTGTTTGAAGACCAAATAATTATGGACCACCCAGAGAAGTTCTGTCTCAGCCCCTCAAAAAACCTTGAATTCTGTTAGAAGGTTTTGATCCTCCCGGAGCCCTAAAATCATACCACTTGTCTTTTTTCATTAAGCCCTTGCCATCTACTCATTTGGGAGGTTCTGGCCCGATCAGTCTGATAAACAACCACAATATCATAGCTGCGGTCTCTTAGACAGAACATCAAAGGAGAACCAAATGGAAGATGCTGAATTTTGGTGACCTAACTCTGAAATTTATATCCCATCACTTTGGTCTGATTTTATTCATTGTCGTTAGAGGTTAGTAGGGAAATTAATTTAAAAATTATTTAAAACTGCTTTTTAGTGTGAACTATGCTCAGAATAACCAAATACTTGATGAGAGAAAGTTTCTCTGCACGACATCCAGCTAATCAATGAAGGGGAAATGGAGTTAGAATAATCAATTAGTGGATCTAGACAATAATTGCCACTAACGTCACCAAAAGAAATAACCACAAGTCATGTATCTCCTCATGAAGAAACACAAGGTTTTCTCCCAATCCAAATGAGTACATTATACTTCAAATAGGCATTAGATCTTTTTTTAAAAAAAAGACACCACTTTGGTAGGCACAAAAGAGAGAGGAGCAAGCTAAATACCACCATTAGGATGCAATTAGCAAAATCCAGACTACAGGAAACTGTAGGCTAACTGATGCAGACCCTTCCACAACAACATCAATGAAACAATGGTTACGAAGGACAACAGAGAGACGGATGAAGAACCTACAAAATACGAGCCATAAGAAAACCACAAGATGTATAGAAACCAATCTCAAATTACGGACCTGACATGGATCTCATGAGAACACGTTGGAAATGAGAGAAATGCAAGCACTAACGGGATACTTAGTAATATAAAGACATAACTGATGATTTTATTTTATTGGTGATGATACTGACTTTGTGTTTTACAGAGTTCTTGTACTTTAGAGATACATATTTGAAGTATTTAAAAAGAATATGATACGATGTCTGTAGTTTGCTTTAGAAAAACCTGGGAGAGTAGAGAGGTAAGTGAAACACTACCAGCCATGAGTGGGTAAACCATGGTGCACTTGAAGCCAGTGATGGGCACGTGGTATACTATCTTCTGCTTTTATG
>NDGM010951475.1:0-17144 GCA_002564305.1 Octomys mimax | reverse complement strand
TGCTCAATTGTGAAACTGTCTCTTTGATATTTGTTTCTCAATACAATTAAAAAAATAAATAAATAAATAGAATATAGGTTCTTAAAATAGGTATTGATGATCTTCTGGATTTCTTCATTATAGTTTCCCCTTTGACTCTTAATTCCTTTAGTTTTTGTATTTCTTTTGTCTTTTTGTTGACATTGGCTAATGCTTTATTAAATTTATTTATTCTTTCCAAAAGCCAACTTTTTGATGGATTGATTCTTTGTATTGTTTTCTTCCTCCCACTTGCATTAATTTTTGCTCTAATCCACTAGACATTTATCATTTTCTCCTTTGTGTGAGCTTAGAAATTGATCATCATTTGTTCTTTTTATAGAATTTTGAGGTTCAACATTAGGTTTCTTATTTGATTTCATTCTGTTTTCCTGATGTGTGATTTCATTGCTATAAATTTCCCTCATAGGATTGTTTTTACTGTATCCTGTAAGTTCTAATATTCTGTTTGCACCATATATTATTATTTAATTGCATATGATCTTTAATTTCCTTTGTGAGTCATTGTTTTTTCAGTTCGGTGTTTTTTTGTTACCACATGTTCATGTAGTTTTTGTGGTTTCTTTACCATTGATTTCCAGTTTCATTTCATTCAATCAAGTAGTATACATGGAATGCTTTCATTTCCTCTGTATTTACTTAATCAAGTGTTTTGGGCTAATATGTGGTCCATTTTATAGAACATCCATGTTGAGCTGAGAACAATTTGCATTTTGATGTTTTGGGGTAGAACACTGTACATACACCAGGTTCATTTGATCATGGCTTGTTCTGACATTTTTTGTTGACTTTTTTGTCTAGTGGATCTATCTGTTAAGGCAAATTATTGAGGTTCCCCACTATAATTATATTAATGTTTATTTTATTTTTCATGTTAATATTTGTTTTAAACTTTTTTACCAAGATGGCACTGAAGGTGACTCCCCTGTCACTTCAAAGATGAAGCCAAAACAAAAGCTTTGAATGCCAAGAAGGCTGTGCTGAAAGGCATTCACAGCCACAAAGAGAAGAAGATATGAATGTCACCCACTTTCTGCTGTCTGAAGACACTGTTGCTCCAGAGACAGAGCAAATACCCTTGGAGGAGTACCCCCAGGAGAAACAAGCTTGACCACTATGCCATCATCAAGTACCCCCTGACCACGGAGTTAGCCATGAAAAAGATCGAGGACAACAACACAATCATGTTCATTGTGAATATCAAAGCCAGTAAACACCAAATCAAATAAGCTGTAAAGAAACCCAGTGGCAACCATGTTGCCAAGATCAATACCCTAATCAAGCCTGAAGGAGAGAAGAAGGCATATGTTTGACTGGCTCTTGATTATGATGCATAGGATGTAGCCAACAAAATTCAGATCATCTATACTGAGTCCAGATGGCTAATTCTAAATATATACTTTTTTCCAGTTATTATTTTTTATGTAGTTGGGTGCACTGGTGTTTGGTGCATATATATTTGTAATTTTTATCTCTTCTTGGAATTTTCCCTTAACAAGTATGTACTGACATTCTCTGTCCCTTCTGATCTGTTTTAATTTTAAAGTTTACACTGTCTGAAAACAGAATATATCTACACTTGATTTTTTTTTTCTGGGTTTGTATGGAATGGAGAATTGCTTTCCATCCTTTCAGCTTTACTACATGAACTTCTTTTGTGTTAAATATATTTCTGGAGGGCCAATGAGATAGCTGGGCAGACTAAAATCCTGCTTAGGCAAGCACACAGAGCAGGGTTCAATCCTCAGCACCACATGTTTGTTGGCCTTGCTCCCAGACCACTTGCGCCTGCCACCTCAACTGAATGTGGTGGCATATGCCTATAGTCCCAATCCTGGGGAGGCTGAAAATAAGAGGATCACTGTGAGTCTGAGCTGCATAGTGAGACACTGTACGAAATACACTTTTTAAAAGTTTCTTTTTTATTTTTGTTTTTATTAAATGTGTTTCTTGAATGCTGCACATTGCTGGATCTTGTTTCTTATTCATTCTGCCAATCTGTTCCTTTTGACTGTTGAGTTGATACCATTTACGTTGATGGTTATAATTTACGTGTACTAACTTATCTTTTTTATGTTATTTTACTGTGATCAAATTACATTTGATTTAGAAAACTATGAATAGCTGATCATTCACTGTTTTTCTTCTTTTTTTAATATCTTGCCCAGCATGGTAGCTTTTTTTTTTCTTTTACTTGTAATAATGTATTTGTGATCATTAACTTTCCAGGATATCCCTCAGGCCATTCTGTAGAACTTGTTTGGTGCTTATACATTTCTTCAGGTTTTCCTTGTCATGTATTATATTATTTTTCCTTTTATTTTGAAAGATAGTTTTTCAGAATACATCAATCTTGGTTGCAGATTGTTTGATTTTAGGGCTTGAAACACCTCACTCCAATCTCTTTTTGACTTGAGGCTTTGTGTTGAGGTCTGCTTAGTTCTTTTGGCTGCACTTCATAGTCAATTTTTCCCCTTTCTCTAGGTGATCTTATTTCTCTGTTCACCTACTGAATTTCTAGAATCTTGAGTATTATGTATTTTGGTGTACTTTTTATTTGGTGGTTGCCATTTGGATTTCTACGTGTTTAATTTATTTGAAAGTTAGATTCTTTGTCCATTTTTGGTGAGCTTGATAAGTTTTCTTCCATTATTTCTGTGAAGACTTCTTTTATGTTTTTGTACTCTCTCACTTTTGCCATTGACTCAAACCAATCGTACGTTCCTCATCTTTGGTTTATCTTGTAGCTATTTGTTTGAATTTTTTATAGTTTCCTGCTACTTTTAAGATACTTCTAGTTGTTTTTTTTTTTTCACAACTAGTCTCTTCTGGATTTGATATTTTATCCTTACCTTCACTCAACTTGTTTTATATACTTTCAATGTTTTTAAACTCCTAAACTTTTATTTCTGTTTCATGGAGTATATTTCTTTCTTATTTTGGGCATTTATGCTTTCATTGTTTTCCTAATCTCCTCTACTTTTTTTAAAAATCTGTATCTGCTTTAATATTGTTTATTCTAAGTATCATCTCTATGCAACTTAGAGATTATTTTTTCTATGATATTTTTCTTTTTTTGTTTCTGTTGCTAACACTTCAGAAAGCCCCTGTGTTTTGCTTCTGATTTTCTCTCATTGTGTTCTAGGCTTGACCTAGTTGGGGTGAGGGTGTGGGGTACATTTTGCTTCTATGTCTTGTCATTTCATGTTTCCTATCTTTGTATTTAATTCTGTGCTAATACTCACATGTTTCTTTTGGAAAATAGCATTATTCCCAGGATGCAAACTTCCTTAAGAAATGGCTAATCCATAGGCATATCTTCTATATGTAAATTGTTCTTGGTCTTTGTATATCCAAAAAACCTACCTTCCTAATGTGTTAAGGATGGTAAGTTGTCACTTATTTGATTCAGCACCTTGTCTGTTGATACTGAATTATAGTGATGGCAATGATCCTATATAATCACTGTGTTGTCATATAGGAGAACACATAGATTATAGTACGTATGATATTCTGGCTAAAGTAGTACAGTTCACAATAACAATAGTCTTCAGGGTAATACTTTATTTTCTATGGTGTTAAAAAAAACAAAATTTTGAATTTATTTAAAAATAAATCTTACTAATTAATGAAAAAATTCAAACTTGTACTCTCAATTTTTTGTATATTTAGAGAAGGGTCTACAGGGTGTTCAGGGTCTCACTACTAAATTGGATACATAGTGATCCACCCGTTTACAGCCTCTCAAAGGCTGGAATTATAGGCATGTACCACGACGCCCAGTCTCAATTGCTATCTCAGCTCATACCAGGGTTGGGGCCTGCATGGCAGGCCTGGGTTGAAACAACTGGCCCCTGGGCCTACATGCAGACACTTTAATCAGGTGAGTTCCTTGTCCTGCCTTCAGAATTGTACTCTTATAACAATCTTATAATAACATTTTACATAATATAAACAAAATCATTAATGTATGTGTGCTTTGTTTCCTTAACTTGCAATGAACCACAGAATAAAAGAAAATCGTTTTACTTTGACAAAACACATAAGTTTTATATTTTTAAATAGTCTTTATGTAGGCACTGACATATCTAAGTTTTACTATTAAAACAATAGTCTTGATTGTGGCCTGTATACTGACAAACTATAACTATTAGCCTGATGACTTTAAAGATAGGAGCAAATTCTACCGTTATAAAATAAAATGTAGCACATATCAGGAATCTATATGCAATGATTTTTCTTTAGTGCCATGATTTTACTCTCTTATGAGGGGGGTGATTAAGAGGGTTATGGGGAAATATAAAGAGATGAGTCTGGAAGTCAAAGGATGATAAGTTTTAGAAAACTGCAGGACAGAGAGGTAAATAAAGAAAGAGAAAGCTGAAGAGTATTAAGTGAACCAGGAAGAGAAGAGACACTGTTTGCCCATATGTATGTATCATAAAATCAAGCAAGATAGTTGGAAAAAGAGACTTAGAACACAGGTAGATAAAAACATATAGGATGATAATAAATCTAAGTCATTAAGAAAGTGAAAAGAAAAGAGAAATAGAAAAGAAACAAAAATCAGAAAACAGAAATGACTATAAAAATTTTTAAAAGATAAATTTTTTTAAAAAGACTAAAATTTGGGCCAAGGAGATGGCTCAGTGGAATAAACGCTTTCCTGGCAAGTGCAAGTGCCTGAGTTCAATCCTCGGTTCCACCAAAAATAAACAAACAAACAAACAAATAAATAAACAAGTATATAAAATGAAATCTCAAAGGAAAATGAAAAGAAACATAAAAAATAATCAAAATGAAATTCCCCTTGTGTTCACAGTTCTGTTCTAGGTCCAAATCTTATATCAGAAATTTGTTGTGCACTCCAACCAGTTTTTCAGTGGGATTTGTGCTGGGTATAGGTCTGACCTTGGCATCTGGATGTGGGAGCTTGAGTTATTTTGCATTGTTAGGATTCTCCCATTCCTAGACTAGAAAGAATGGTGATTCCACTCTTCCCCTTCTATTCTGCCTATTCACGAGCTACAGAATCACACTCGTTCATCTGACTCACCAACTTCTGGTGTGGGTGTCCATGCCTGGGTCTGGGATGGCCCAGCTGTGTAACTCCCACCACTACACCATGCATGGTTTTATACATTCCATGTGTATAATGTACAAGACATTGTGTATGTATACCACATATGTAGTATATATTGTTTACATATTACATATAATTTTATAAAGAGTAATAAGTCTGTCATTTTTAATGATATAATTAACATGTAACTATTATCTTTCATTGAGCTGTGTAGCTCATAAAACCTTTTCTCATACTGAAATTATAGTTTGTTTCAAGTTTTATTGCTAGTATTTATTTCAGCATTTCTTCAGAGAAAAGCTTGATGTAGTGAACTCCCAGATCTTTAGTCTCATAAGCAGTATATTTACAGTCAATAAAAGATGTTGGAGGCTAAATTCTTTCTTAGATATATCCAAGACTCTTTCATTCAAATTAGTTATATGTGTTTACTTGAAAGAA
This sequence comes from Octomys mimax, assembly GCA_002564305.1. Taxonomy (NCBI): domain Eukaryota; kingdom Metazoa; phylum Chordata; class Mammalia; order Rodentia; family Octodontidae; genus Octomys; species Octomys mimax. The sequence continues at coordinate 11,581 of NDGM010951475.1, read as the reverse complement.
AAACACTGGAAATATTATAAATACAGTCTGGTCTTACCTGTGACCAATTAAAATAGCTGCATTCACAGTGTAGGAAATAAATAAAACTGAATAAAATGAATAAATATCCAACTGGAAGCAAATCTGCAGTTATCTCATATTCTCTGATAGTGGCTTCTGGCCCATTAGGCACATCTTAATTAGCTACTGCTATTTTGATGATTGCCTGATTGTTTTATGAAATATTATGTTTTTCATATGGGAATATTGAAACATCAGCCTAGGTTGTTTTTATTGCAAATTTTTAAGTCAGTTTTGAAAACCTAGGATAATTAGGTAAAAATTTGTTCATCTGATATAGGATTAAGAAAATACTTTGGGTAATAAGGACTTCTGAGACTATCTAGAAAGGTGTCATTTGACAAGAGAAACCTATAACCTATGATTGAATCTGGACACCCTTCCAATAGTGTATGAAGCTGGAGTGAATTTCTTAAAATCTTTTCTAAAATGGACCAAACAAGTTATATTTGCATAGTTTTATGTTCTATTTGATGCAAAGATTTTATAAGAATTAAATTGAATAAATTATGGGGAAAGATTATGAAATGAAGCAAGCCCAATTTAAATAACAGATGTCAGAAACTTTGCAGTGATTCTAAGTTGGAACAACACACCGGTATTTCATCTTCTCTTCCCAATAATTGTATTTTACCTTATTGCCCGTGAAAACATTATTATTGTGTGCTTAACTGGAAGAATCAAAGGAACTGCCTTCATCTATGCCTCTATATAGTGAATATCACCATATGCTTCTTTGTAAAGTGTATTTTTTCTAAACTGTGTTTGGTTGTTACAGGATCTCACTACACAGCTAAGACCCATAGTGGTCCTCCTGTTTTCAGCCTCCTCAAAGTTGAGATTACAGGCATAGGCCACCATACTCGGACTCTGTGGCCAGCTCAGTGACTTTTTAACTAAGGGTGATAGAATATTTGCTTTGTTTGTTAAGTGAGCTCTTTTGGTTAACCCGTCCTTTAGTCAGGCACTCTTGGTTGTCACACTAAGCATATAAGATAATCCGATGAGTTTAGGATGATAAAGCAAAGGCTTTCTGCACCATAGTGGAGGGACTTACAAGAGGGAAGGGATCTGATGTGGATCTTATGAGCCATATGAAACTCTAGACAGGTGGCTCCTGCTGATTACAAGAATCCTCTGTATTAGAGAGTACTTGAGACAACAAGTCACCTAGCCCATAGCTTGGAGTGTGGTGCATAAGCTGGGGAGGGATATAAGAATCAATGGATTGACCTATTCACAAATAAGGATGGGCTGTCTGAGTCAGGCATGTTGCTTACAGTTACATAATCTAGGAGCTCAATGTTGAGGAGGAGAAAAGAATAAGTAATCCAATGGACAAGAGTCACATTACGGCAAGTAAACTAATTTATCTGATGAAAAACAGTAGAATATTCTTCGTATTGCTTTTCAGAGAACAAAACATTCTAGTTTACTGTAATAGAGAGTGGAGGACCTGAGGATAATGGCAGCATTTCATATTTCACACTAATCATATAACGTGGCATAAGCAAATCACAGTGTTGTGCCAAACCATTCAATTGCTGAAGTATTTTTCTCTGTTCTATGTAGTTGAGACAAGTAATTAAACTTCATGTTACTTGATAGTGTAATAATAAAAAAATATCAATTTATATGTGGCTTTATAGTGTGGGTGTGGTTCTACAAATTGTAGTAATTTTAATATGAATCATCTACAACTCTAATACTTCTCCTCTGTGTGGATTGCATTGGTAAAGCGACTAAGCAATTAAGGGAACAAAATGAAAAGAGTAGTGCTAGTTCTTCCTTCTTCTAATCTTGATTTTATTTATTTTTTATTCTTTTATTTTATTTTCCCCATTTTTTCAGAAAGCATTTGTTTTAATTTCTCTTCTCTTGTTGCTGGGGACAAAATACCTAATGCCCAAAGTTAAGGAAGAAAAGGTTTATTTAGTTCACAGTTAGTGCAGGTTTTAGTCCACACTCACCTGGCTCCAAGGCAGAGGTAAACATTTTCATGGCTGCAGAAAATAACAAAGATCAAAAGGAGGGGCAGCAGCTATGGCAGCTTTGCAGCCTTTCTCCCCTCCTTACATTGCAATGCAGATACCGCAGGGCAGTTATACCACTTAAACCCACAATCCCAGCATTGGACCATGAATTAATCAGAAAGTCTAGAAGCTGCACCATGGCTGAAAGGGGCTTTGGGGGTACAACTTGAAATAAATCATAGCATTTTCCTCATGTCTCCCCAAAGTTTCATGCATATCCCTTTATGCAAAGGTAATTTCAGTGCATCTCTGAGTTGCCAAAATCCTAACAGTTTCAGCATTGATCAAAATCAAAACCCATGTCTCCTCCGAAATCTTAGGTAAACTCTTAGGTATAATCCCCTATACAAATAAAAAGTTAAATGTTTCCAACATTCAGTGGCACAAGAAAAACATTACCATTCCAAAAGGTACACAAAGCAGGATTGGGACCAAAGCAAGTACAAAATCCAGAAGGGCAAACCTTAAGTCCTGTACTGTAGTTCCATGTGCAACATCTGAAGCGATCTGTGGCAAACTGTCAGCTACACATGGCTCCACCTCTACTGAACTTCTGCTGCTTGAAGCTCCCTGGCTGTCTTTACTCCTTCCTTAAAAATTTTCTCAGACAATCTACATTCTTGGCTTTTCCAAGATTCTTGAATTTACATTGCACTGTGGCCTCTCACTCAGAACTTCACACACTGCCCTCCCAGGGACACACTACCTAGCCTCATAGGCTTTCTTTTGAAATCTAATTGAAAGCCTCCTTAACTACAGAATTCATGCTTTCTGCATGTACCTAAAACCAACACCTTGTGGATGATACCAAGTTCTACTGCCACCTGGAGCAGTAGTCAGGCTTTCTTATCTCTTGGCTGTAGTGATTGAATTTCTGGATTTTTGAGCACTCCATACCTGATTCTGAGGAAGAATTTCATATGCTTCCACCATTCTGGGCCCTGGAATGGCTGCCACCATTCTGGAACATGGCCCTCTGTGGTGCCAAGTTTCACCTTTGCAGTTTTGAAGCTGCAAATGGTGGAGACATAGTCCTTCTTGTGATGTCCTCAGACCATCTTTTCTATTCTCCTGTTCCTTCTGAGCAATGGACATCTTTTCAGCTCTATTTTTGTAGTCCACATCTTTTTGGTGCTTCCTTTCTAGCCAAACTCACAACATTTTAAATCATCTTGCCAAGTTCTTTGCTCTTAATTTTCAACATAAATCTGACTAAAATCTTCTAACAACAGCCATACCTCTCCCTCAGCATTAGACTGCCTTGAAATTTCTTTTGCAAGATTAATCAGTCTGCCACACTTAATCTTAGCCTCAGGCAAAATATCTGGACATGAGCAAAATGCTGACAATCCTTTTGCCAAGCCATGACACAGAATTTCTGGAGTTCAACAACTAATGAAGTCTTTCTTCCTGAAAGAAAGTTCTCTAGCCTAGTCTTTATAGGCATGATTGCTATCAGCCTTCTGGTATTCTCATCTTTGACCAGAATCTCCCATACAGAACACCTGAAGTCATTCTGGCACTTTTCTTATAGACAACATCTCCATACCATTCCTATCTCTTACCACAAACCATTCCCAAAATCTTATAATCCACATGACCAGGTAGTCATTGCAATGATCCCTCTTCTCTGGTATGAAATTCTGTCTTAGTTACTCCTCTTTAGTTGATGAGACAAAATACCTGACACCCAAAATGAAGGAAGAAAAGATATATTTAGCTCACATATAGTGGATGGAAGCCATACATGGTGGTGGAAATTAGCAAAAAACCAAGGGAGGGGCAGCAACTTTGGCAGCTATCTAGCCTCTCTCCATTCTTACATCATAATGCAGATTCCCTACTGTACCCAGGGTGGGTATAGCACTCATGGCCACAGTCCCAGCATTGGATCGTGAATTAATCAGAAACTCTAGAAGCTGCTTCATAAGGTTTTGGGGACTAGACACAAACTAAAGTAGCATTATTCATTGGAAGGTATATGTGAAAGAGCTACACATGGATCAGATGGCCTCCTACATGATCAGTTTCATAAAGTCACACAGATACCTCCAATGATGGAGACTTCCCTGTGCACACACATGGTGACACCTCATAAGTTCTCTTCTTGGGCTATTCCCCCAGAAGTGTGCAAGCTCCACACCATACTGACTGCATCAGTGCTCATGAGACTAATGAGCACATGATTTGACTTTGTTTTGAACTGGAGACTCACAGACACTGGAGGACCAACCTACTTGATTTCGCATCCTCGTTGCTGTCTCTGCACTGTGCTGTCTTCCCATCCTATGCCAGATCACAGTTGTTCCAGGAGCTCTGTACTTCTCTTATTGTCTTCTTTCTGGATGAAATGTGGATTATCTTTCATGATTGCTTTATTTGTTAATATACTCTGGCAACTTTGTGCTCCAACACATGAAGTAAGCTGAAATTTTTATAGATCTCAGAAGAGACTTGTTTGGAAAGCAAGACTGTATCAGGATCCAGTATATTAATGGGCCTTGAGATTGTTTGTGCTTCTATGAAACCACTTAGTCTCACTATTTTTTTTATCTTCCTCCTTTCAGTTCATACTGTTTATGTCCAAAAATCCATATGCAAACACACTTCCAAATGATGCACATTGGTCATTCCTATGTCTTTTAAAATAATTGCCACTATTTATTACAAACACTTATCCAAACGTGTAATTTTAAAATAATAACATATTAAATGATGTAAAAGCTCTTAGTACATTTTCATAGCAATATTTTCTTACTTTGCCACATATAGGATTTAATAATAAAACTTCAAAGTTTTAATTTAAAGCAGGCTTTTAAAAATAAGACCAAAACACTACTTGCCATCATTTAAAACATACTTTTTATTTAGAATCAGAAGAAATACACATATTTTACTTTAACTATATTATTTGTTTCTTCTTGCTTATGGAATTGTGACTGTTATCCTTGTTTCCAGGGGTTTTTATGTTTCATGTAAACAAAAGTTCACAAACTTTCCAGAGGAAGATACACATATCTCCTTAAGGTTCTTTCTTTCTAGGAGAAAGGATAAATTATTTGTTTCTTTTTAACTCTAAATGAAAATAATTCCATTAGTGGGGCAAAGTGCTATAATGAGTAAGCACATAAGATCATACTTCACCCAGTGATTATCTTCTGACACAACTGAATGAGTCATCCTGGCTGCTAGTCTCTAGCGATTATCTGACTCTGATTCAATGGGAAGATCAGTTGCAGGGGCATTTTACAGGGCTCAGCATACTGGGTGATGTGAACAGATCCAAATGGAGTCAGGGGATCAGCAGTATTCAAACAAAGGTTTGAATTCAAACAAACTGATTCTCAGTTCCAGTCAGAGATGCCAGTAGCATGAGCAAATAAATCTAGCTGGTACTGAAAAAAAAACCCAGTAATAAAAACTATTGGAAATCCAACTTAGATATGGCTTCAGGCTTAAACAGATTTCCCCATCAATATCTTATTAGTCATTTTAGGACAGTGTATGAGGTCAGTAAGTTAGGTTTTGACCCAATCTGTTTAGTTTTCTTGTGGAATTTTATATGCCTTTGTTAAGGAATATGAAGGACAGATGTATTTTTATTTATCATTAGTTCTCCATCTGTCTTACTGTTTTCTATAAACAGAGATTAACATCCTGACTTCTCACCTATTTTAATCAGTGGTCTATGCAGAATCAAAATGTCTTTTTAAAGAAAAGCAAGATGTTATGAACACTATCTTATCATGTGAAGCCAAAAATTAACAGAAGACTCCTCAAACCATTCAAAAAGACATGGTTTTAAATATAAAGGGGAAGGAACGTTTCATTCACTAGAATGAAATCACATACTAGCTTTTATTTCAAACTAGTAGGGAAAATGACCTCATCAAGTGTGTAATGTAAACATTTTCCTTTCTGTGTGTTCCCCTTTCTGTGTATAATTAAATTAACATGCAAGAATAACTGGAGAATGATACCATCCTGCTCAATGATTTCTCACTACACAGATTGAACTCAGTGATCCTTCTGTTTTCAGCCTCCCAAGCACTGGGGTTACAGGCATGCGTCACCCCACTGAGTCTTAGTCACCATTACAGTGCACCTTGGGGGTGGGGCTGGCATGGCATACTGGGAATGGAACCCCTGTTGCTGTCCCTGCCTAAGCAGGCTCCTTAGTCTGCTGAGTTTTCTGGATGACCCTTATTAGGGAATCTTAAACAAAGTATTTATGTTCATTGTTCTTCAGCCTCCCCACAAATGAAATGAGATGAAAAAAGTGCCTGAACATAGTTGAAAGGATAATATAAAATAATGTGAAGGTATACAAGGAGTTGCCCAAGTGTGTAAAAATCTTGTAATGATTAACTTTTTGCTGAAATCTTCCTACTACAGAATAAATAAATGGGAATCAAGTACTTAGTGGCTTCATTAAACCAACATCTTTTCATTGATGAAATGTGTAGTCTATGTCATTGTAGACTTCGTTGCAAATTTGAGGTCACTTGAAATATAAATTGGGAGCATTTCTATTGGTCTGATGAAAAATAATTTCTTTGTGCAAATATGCCAGTTTTTAGCTGTAAGTGATAATGTCTTTTTCTATTGCATGTCTTTAATTTTTGTCTCATTATTTTAATTGAGATAAAATATGCCATGAAAGTGGTATATTTTTAAAGTGTAAGCATCAATGACTTTCAGTGTACTGGTACATTTAATTCTGCATATGTAAACAACCTAATTCTCAAATAAATTCATACTGAATGAAACATCATAGTCACTTGAAGTAAATGGGCTTTATCAGCTCCTCTCTGACTCCAGAAAATTCATTTGGGCTTTTTTCCTATGGATTTACATTTTCTAGATATTTTATATTAATATCTCTAGGTTCCATTGTTTTACATGATTTTTAAGCTTCAATCTTATTTTACTCTCTACTAAAACTTCATTTATAGTATGATTCCGTGATATTCTATAATGTAATTATGAGATACTTTGTTTATACATTTGAATTTTCCTTCCTTAATGGACTTTGGATTGTTTATGTATTTCAGTCATTACCAAAATATGCAGCTATGAAGGGCTGGGGAGAGAGCTCAGTAGAAAAATTGCTTGCCAGACAAACACAAGGCCTTGAGTTAAAAAAAAAAACTGAGCTAGGGCCAGCCAAATAGTTCAGTGGATTAAAGCACCTGCAAGCAGGTACAGGGACTAGGGGGTCCAATCCCCAGGCCTTCTGTGCCAGCTCTGCCCCAAGGGCACACTGAGAAAGCAACTGAGACTGGATGTAGTGGTGCACACCTGTAATGACAGCTCTTGGGAGTCTTTATTTTTAATTGTTTAAATAATTATATTGAGAAACAAATAGCAATGAGACAGTTTCAAAACAGATTACTAAAACAGTTTCAATAATTAATACATTGCATATAGTTGTCTTACTGGTTATTCATTGTACAAGATGTAGACATGTTATACTGTCCAAAACCACTATTAGAACAAATCTCTCTATTCATTGAATTAAGAGAATGCAGCTACATATCTATGATACTTTTGCATATACAGATACAAAATGGCCTTTCATTTGTATACCCATTTTTGTTTACTTTTGTCAGAGAAGGGTATTCCATTTTCATTGAAATATTGTAGGTGCCTAAATTCAGCAAAATATTCCAAAATAGTCCAGTAGTCCATACTAGTAGTGTGTTTTCCATAAGACTGGCAATGTCAAAAGATGTTGACTTGGGAATTTTGCAGTTCAGCATATTAATATGGCTTTACTTTTCATACTTCATTTTTATATTTTTCTGCTTTATGGTTAAGATCAAGATAAAGCAAGACCTGTATAACAAGAAATGTAACTTTTATATATGATAAGGACAGTCAAAACTAATCAGGATTTATCCTGAATCCCTGTGCCGCAGTTTGTAGATCCTTTGTCAGTGCCCACCATGTGGATAAGTCACAGCCACTGCTTGCTCAATTTGCTGTCTGTGAAAGCCTGAGAGAATGTTTTCTCTCCAGGCGACTCTCTTCAGGCACACTCTAACTCATCAGTCACTTTTCTCTGGGGTCCCATAATCTTCTTGATCAGTAAATTTGGGACACAAATGAGTTACATAATGTAACAGTATCGGTTCTCCTATGTCCTGAGTCTTCACTGACCTTGAAAGCTAGTGCCAAAATGTTGGCTGTCTTTGAAGCCTTTCTTTCGCTCTAATTTTAGGTCTGAAAACTTAGGTTGTTAACCCTCCATAAGAGAAGATCATTATTATTACCCTACAATATAGGCAGTTGAGCATAAACTCACTATCTGAATATCTAATATCTTAGGCATAACATGGAGTAGGTATTTTCCATCAAGTACTGATATGTTAAATTTTAAGTCCCTACAGAATATGTTACAAAAAATTAAAACAATAAAATATTTTTAAATTAGGAATAAACAATTACATATTTTAGACAGAAAATTAGAAATCTAACCATATACAACATTATAAAAGGACTGTTCTATGACTTTTTTTGTCTCTTGTTTTCATTTATTACATTTTTAAAAAACAAATATTTACATGAGAGTCAGTATGGCAGTAATTGGTATGTCATGAGAAACAGTACATATTTAGAAAAACAAAATGACTGGCATTCCAAGCATGACTCTACCATTACACATTGCTATCTTCAGTGCAGTTTCTTATCACAGATACAAGCATACATAGTAAGTCAAGTGAGAATCCTAGCAATTAACTGCTAGTTTCAACAACCTGCTGAAGATTCTCAGGATCATTGCCTTACCCATATTGTGCATATAAATGTATGGCTTTGACCTTGTCATGTTTCCTAGCTTTTATCTTTGAACCCTCTTCAATGTCTAATCCTCAAGTTCTTGCTTTCCTTTTAATTATGTTATAACTTTCTATTTTTATTTCTTTGTTTGAGTTCTTATACTAGGGAGACTATATGATATTTACACATGTTGGTCTAATTTATTTCACTTGTGAGCATAACTTCAACTGGCATCCACTTAAATATGAAGGCTTCAAAGTTCTTATTCTTTATAGCTGAGTAATAGTCCATTATATAGAAATACCACATCTTTTTCATGCATTCCTCCAGTGACAGCCATCTTGATTGTTTCCAAGATTTGGCTATCACAAACTGTGCTAGTATAAACATAGGTACACATATATCATTATAATATGATGTTTTCAGTTCCTCCGAGAAAATAACCAGTAGAGGGATAGCTGGATGGAACAGGAATTTCAGTCCTAGTTGGGTTTTTTTGTTTGTTTGTTTGTTTTTTGTGGGACCGGGGATTGAACTCAGGCCCTTGCGCTTGGCAGGAAAGTGCTTTTTCCACTGAGTCATCTCCCTGGCCCCAAGACCTAGTTTTTAAAGGAGTCCCCACACTGATTTCCATAATGGCTGTACTAGTCTACTTTCCCACCAGCATTGCCAAAGGGTGTCTTTTTCCCCACAGCCTCTCCAACATTTGTTGGTTGATTAGTTGATGTTCCATTCTTTCTGGGGTGAGATGGCATCTCAGTGTTGCTTTAGTTTGCATTTCACGGATAATTAGTGATATGGAGCATTTTTTTAATATATATTTATTTGTGTCTTTAATTTCATACTCTGAGAAGTGTGTGTTCTTCTCAGATGCCCATTTCTGGATTGGGTCTTTAAATTTTTGTGCCCTAATTTTTTTTACTTCTTTATAAATTCTAGTGAGCAGACCTTTGTCTGAGTGCTTATTAGTTAAGATTATTTTTTTCCAAATTTGTGGGTTATATTTTAACTTTGTTGTTAATTTCTTTTGACATGCAAAAAGTTCTTACTAAGTGGAGGTCCCAGTTTTTAATTATTTCAAGTATTACCCATGCAATTTGATTTTTGTTCATGAACTCTCTGCCTACCCCTACATCTTCAAGAGTCCCTCCTACTTTCTCTTCCAGGACATTTAGTGTTTCTGTTTTAATGTATAGGTCTGTAATCCCTTTTGACTTTAGCTTAGTGCATGGTGATCGACTGGGTCAAGTTTAGTTTTTGGCACATAGAGAGCCAATTTTTCCAGAACCGCTTGTTAAAGAGGTTATCTTTCTCCCAGTAAGCATGTTTGACCCCTTTGTTGAATATAAAGTGACTGAGTGTGTTCATTTCAGTTAATTCCTCTTAGTTTTGTCTGATTGCATCGCTTTGATGTACCTGGTGTTTTCCAGGCAGACTAGTTTACTCCATCTACCTTTTGCTCCCTCTCTCACACCAGAGAGAAAATGGGTGGATGCTTTTATAGAGCTGGGTGTAGCAAAGTGTCTCAGCTGACCAGCTGCACATCTATAAAGTTTGAGTTCATCCAGTTCTTCCTGGATTGGGTCTGGATGCTCTGCTCATCTTTTTTCTTTTGCACTTTTGAAGTCAACCTGTTGTGCCCCTCAGGCAAAATGCTGTGCTCCTGGATTAGCTGGGTGGTTCTGGTCCCTAGCCTCTCTGCAGCGACTTCAGCTGCAGAGTATCACACCAGGCCTGTATGCCAGGCCTAGGCTGGATCTGGAGGGGTCCAGAAAGCAGGACAGAGGGACTCACATAAATTGTCCTGGGCTGGTTCTGGAGGGATCCAGCAGGCAAAGCAGAGCACAGAAGCTCTCTGACACATTCCCTGGGCCTGGACTTTGGCTGTGATTTGTGGGTTCCTGAATGTTGTCACTCACATGCCAAGTATGGGCTGTTTCTGGGCATGTTAGGAGGGGTCTTGAGAGCAGGGCTGAAGGTCTCACTCACACGCAGGTCTTGGGCTGCCTCAGGAGGTGTCTAGTGGTAGCAGCAGAGCAGAGAAAGTCTCCACTCACTTGCATGGCCAGGGCATGGACTGTTTCTGTAGGGGTCGTGAGACGATGACTGAAGGTCTGACTCACATGCTGGTCTTCAGCTCTGTCCAGAGCTACTCAGCAGGCATATGAGAGCATGGAAGTTCTCCGTCAAACTCTAGGGTCTGAGCTTGGGCTTTGTCTAGAGGGGTGCAGAGAACATGGTGGAAGTTCTCACTCATATGCCAGGCTTGGGCTGGTTTTTGGTATGAACATTTTGGAGCACTGTATCTTTGTTGGATAAGTTCACCCAAATATGCAGAATTTGTCATTGCTTTTACCCCTTTGGAGACCACCACTAGTATTCCCATTATTTAAATGGGATCTCAAAATAAGCAGATCTTTAAACCCCACTGCTTTCATATTGTGTTCTAAATCTTTATATGTGCTTGTAAAATATCAAAAGTTTTTGCACAAGTTTATATTGAGCCATTTCACTGAATTCAAGTCCCTACAATATTTGGACTGGTGTCAAGTATGAAAATGTCCTTTAAAGAGTTCTCCAAGTACAGCTTCTCTAGCTACAGTGGAACACCCATCTCTGACAAAATAAAACAAAAAAGGGGAATATAATGAAAAGACCACTTTATAGTGAATATATATATATATATATATATATATATATATATATAT
>NDGM010951431.1:0-13365 GCA_002564305.1 Octomys mimax | reverse complement strand
TCCTCCTCCTCCTCCTCCTCCTCCTCCTCTTCCTCCTCTTCTTCCTCCTCCTCCTCTTCCTCCTCTTCCTCCTCCTCCTCCTGCTCCTCTTCCTCCTCCCCCTCCTCTTCTTTCTATTTTAGGGAAGGATATACAGGGTGTTCAGGATTCATAGTGATGCTCCTCATTACAGCCTCCCAAGAGCTAGGATTACAGGCACACATCACCACACCCAGTCTCAATTGCCAGCTCAGCACACCCCAGGGATAGGGCCTGCATGACAGGCCCAGGAATCAAACCCCAGGCCCCTGCACCTGCTTGCAGGTGCTTTAATCCACTGAGTTATTTGGCCAACCTTCATAAGATTCTTAATGTCCAGAAAAGCACATCCAGTCTAAATACATAGTCAAAAGTTAGCATCATCTGCTGGTCTCGCAACTCTTAGTTTCACAGCTTTCTTCTTTTACCAGGTTCTGGGGCTTCATCGTCTCATTGCTTCTTCATGACCACTGTGTTGGAAGCATTGATACCTACCCAGTTGGCAGAGGGAGAAATTGAGGTTGAGAGTATTAACAGCCCGGAAGTAAGTAAAGGAGCAATTTCCTCAGTTGTCTGACCCTTAAATTTGTTCTCCTAACCACAGAAGTTTAAAATCTGTGAATAACAATATTAATTCACAAATAGTGAAAAGAAGTGGTAGTAATTCTCAGCCAACTATGTTTATTTTCCCTAAAAGATAATCAGTAGTTCAGAAACTGCAATGTTAAAGGGGTAGAGGACTGTGTAGTTCTGGTAGGCAACTCCCTTGCTGTGAATTTAGACCCGATCTGCTGTCAATATTTTCTGGCAATATTTCTTTCCGCTTACCGCTACATCATTCATAAGGTATGATGTTTCCAGAACTCTAACACACCACCCCTTACCTTGCTTTCTCAGCACTATTTGTATTTTACATTACTGGAACTGTTGTGGCCCATCACATTAGAAGACAGAGGACGCTCGTCTTAATTCCAGGCAAAATGTGAAAGGGATAAAAACCTTGAGGACTCCTCAGAGCCATTTCCCATACATTTGTCAGACTTCTCTATTTTCTCTTATTCCCATGTAAGCAGAAACAGAAAAACCTGTTTTTTATTTTCCCCTTTTGGTATTGACCAAGTTCTAGGAAAAAAATGTTTTCTTGACCAAAAAAGTACTTTTGAGTGGTTGTAGTTTAATCTACAATATATTTATTGTAGCTTCTCTGAAATCTGTCCCTTTTGTGCAGGTCTTTTGACTTGACTGCTTTTTTTTTTTTTTTTTTTTTTTTTTTTAAAGCAACATGGTTTGGTATTGCTCCTTAGACCAAGCAACTTTAAAATACCCTAAAATGAAGCAAGGGAAAAATTTCCAGGAGATGGCTTGATACTAGAAAGTAAAAATGGGAATACAAGTCTCTTTTTAAAAAGCTCTCTTCTAAAGTGCCTGTTTAGACAGAGAGCAGCAGCCAGAGTTTGATCCCTGTTGTGCTGTGCCAGTTCTGTCCCCTGGGCATGCTGAGACTCAGAGGGAGACTGGGTGTGGTGGCGCGTACCTGTAATCCCAGCAGTTGGGAGGCTGAAACAGGAGGATCACTAGAAGTCCAATATGTGCTGTGAGACCCTGTAGACCTTGTACTAAATACAAAAATAAATAAATAAGCTCTTCTTATTTAAGATTCCCAATTAAACTTCCTATAGATGGATCTTCTTCAAAATGAACTGTTGCAGTTTGTGTATAGGTGTCCCCCCCAGGCCTTAAGCAGTCATGGGGGAGGCTTGGCGTCTGCAGTTTGTGATTGATTTTTTTTTTAAGGATCAATTATTTCCTTATGTTATACTTTTTAAATTAATCTTATTGAGAAACAAATAGTAATGAGACAGTTTCAAAACTATTAGTAGGACAGCTTCAATAATTAATACATTGCATATTGTTGTTTTCATAGTGGTTATTCACTGTACAAGATACATCTTGTACTGTGATTGATTCTTGATCCAATGCTGGGATTGCAGGTGTCAGTGCTACACCCTAGCCCTGAGGTGGGCAATTTGCATTACAATGTAGGGAGGAGCTAGCTAGAGGCTAGCTGGCTGCTGGAGCTGCTGCCACCCCCTTTGCTCCCTGCTGTTTGACTCTGCCATGAAAGGATGCTCTGCCATGTGCCGCCTGCCTCAGAGCCAGCCGAGGGTGGACTGAACCCTCCAGTAACTGTGAGCTAAACAAACCTTTCCTTCCTTCATTTTGAGTGCCAGATATTTGTCCTAGCAAAGAGAGAAGAGTAACATAGACAAGAACCAAATACCTAAGTATTAATTTTCTTGAGTATGAAATTGTGACCATACTCCTATAAATATTCCACATTTTTAAGCTTCTGATGGTAAACAGCTATAATAATAGGAAGTCCTTTGGGTAAAGAATTTTCATGACACTAGTAAAGATAATATATATATATATATATATATATATATATATATATGAAAGTTTCCATATACAAATGAAGTGTCGCTCTCACAATTAAAATTTTGCACATACTAGGTTTTTGAACAGATAACTCACAAGTCAATTTTTAAAGGAAAAATTTATTAAAGGAAAAGTGGAGTGGCAAGGAAAACGTTGAAGATACACACATACTTAGATAATGAGACAAATGTTACATACCTCAGGGAGAATGCTTCCTACTTTTATTTTTACCATTAGAAGAAAAATCAAATACTTTCCTTAATCTTAAATGGAGCCCAGTGTAGTACCTGGAATATCAACAATAATAAAATAATATCTGTTCATTTGATTTATTTGTTGATACATTTTATTAGTTCATATCTGTAGTACATAACATTTATAACCTTTGGGTAGAGGTGATACATGTATATAGCACATCTTAATTCCTTTTTTCATATCTTTTCCTTCTCTCCTTTCCCCTCCTTCTGTCTTTTGATTTCTCAAAGAGAGATTGATCTCCCTATTTCCAATCATCTTTTTTTTTTATTGTGTTTTTTGTTGACAACTTGGGCTTCTCATATAACAGCACACGTCTGATGTCTTTCATTGAACATTACATTCTGGAAGTGCATCCCTTTCCCCACAACTGATTTGAGTTTATCTTCCTTTTTTTATGTAGTTCACATTGGTCTTGAAATCACTATGTAGCCTCAAACTCACAGTGGTCCTCCTGTCTCAGGCTGTCCCAAGTGCCAGGATTTTGGGCACATGCCTGCCCTCAAACGTATCTTTCTTTATGGCCAAGTATTGTTCCACTGTGTGTAAATACCTCATTTTCTTTAATCCCTCAGCTTGGTGACATATGTGCTCCTTTCAAGATTTAGCTATTTTGAGTGGTCTTGCTACAAGCACTTATCTGCATTCATTTCTGTAGTATATTGCCTAACTCTTTCAGGAAGATAATTGTTAGGTCAAATGAAATTTGTAGTTTTATTATTTTGAGGAATCTCTCTTCTGATTCCTATGATAGTTGCACTAGTTTACATTGTCTTTCTTAGTTACCCTTTTGAGAAAACTAATACCACACTATTTCTCATTGCTACTGAAAGTAAACTGTCAGCTTAGCCATGCGTTAAAGAGCACAGATCTTTCGAGTCAGACAGTCTTGGAGTTGAAGGTAGTTCCTTTTACAGTGTGCAGCTGGGGTTAGTCTTTGGTCCTCAGTTTCCTCTCCTTCAAAATGAGGGCAATTTTATCTATATTACTGTTTTTACACACATTAAGTTGGATAAAATGTATTAAATTGCATTTATAGTGTTCAAACAATATGAGCATGTGACAATTATACACTGAAGCGTACCTCTCACTATTCATAGTGGTATGGGTAAACATTTTCATTTAGAAATTTAAATTGATACACAAGGCATGCAAATTAATTTTTAATGATACTCCTTCCTCACCTTCTTTATCTCACCCCACATGTACAAAGGAGTATTTAAGGGAATTGCCATTATGAAATTTCTCTATTATTATGATGTACTTATATTATTGTTTCCTAAGAACATTTAATGTCATCACTAAGTATACTAATGGACCTTTTAAAAGTAGAAAGAGTAGAAAACACGCACACTCATTTGATAAGGAGGTGAATGTCACATACTTCAGGGAAAATGCGTTTTACTATCATTTTTGCCAAAGTAGGCTCCTACACAATTTTAGAACTTTCTGTCCTTCCCTTCCATATCCATAACCATCTATGTTTATCCTAGTCTACTGTGGCACACTGGGTTGCTATTCATTCTTAATTCACTGAATATCTACTGAGTGAGCTTTCCTTGCTACCATGAAAACAGCTGGAGGCAGCCATTGCTTCTTGAGGAAGCGGTGCTGTGCTTACCCCATGAAAGGACAGAGGAAGCTATTCACACTTTGTCTTCTGTCCTTCTTAAGCCTGGGAAGGTAAAATCTATACTAGATTTGCTCCCTAGGACTGTGATCACACAGTATTATTACAAGCTGGGTGGTTTAAAACCGTAGATAATATTTCAAAGTTCTTGAGGCCACAAGTCCAAAATCAAAGCACCTTCAGGGCTGCACTCCCTCTGAAACTGGCAGGAAGATGTTTCCTGGCCTCGTCCAACTGTCTGGGGCCCATGTTCTTCTCTGATGTTCTTTGTCTGGACGAGAAAGTTGTCTATATCCATTCCTCTCTTGTCAATCACTCAGCTGTCCTCTTCCCGTGTGTCTGTTCTCCACTTTCTAAGAACACCATCCTGTTGGATTAATATCCACTAACCTCCCTGACTAATTACATTTGCAAAGACTCTACTTGCTGGTAAGGTCACATTAAGAGGTACTAAAGCTTAGCACTTAGACATATTTATGGGGTGATGCAGTTCACTCCATGGTATACTATAATGCTTATTCCAACTAAATAAGCAACAAATGTAATTCTGGTTCAAACAAATGCAACACTTATCACATTAGGTAAGGAAAAGGGAATTAAGAGACTACTGAACTATCATTTATTCATTAAATGCATAACATACCTAGTATGTGCCAGATAATCTATGTTCACTGAATTCATAATTGACTTGAAAGATATGTTATTATACATGTTTATAAATAAGATTCTCAGCTTTTTTAACTTTAAATGCAGCCAAATGTCCATAAACAAACAAAAAGATCTTTGGCTACCTCAAAATGAAGCTTCAAAATCTGAGTTCCTGTTATGGCTTGTGTCTAGATGGCTCCCCAAAGCCTCATGCAGTCATGGGTGTGTTCTAGAATTCGTGATCAATTCATGATCTAATGTTGGGATTATAGATGTGAGTGCTACTCCTGCCCTGGGATGGATAATCTGCATTACAATATAAAGAAGGGAGAGAAGCAGCCAGTGTTCCTCCCTTCACTTTTTGCTATTTTCTGCCACTGTGAGTGGTTATCCTCTGCCTTTGCCCCATTTGCCTCAGAGCCAGTTGAGTATGGACTAAAACCTCAACTAACTGTGAGCTGAATAAACCTTTTCTTCCTTAATTTTGGGTGTCAGTATTTTGTCCCAGCAATGAGAAAAGAGTAACCAAGATAGTACCTAAATTCACAAAGTTGCCCCTGAGAAAAGTAGTTCAATACAGTCTATTAACTCCTGCATAACGTAGTTCTAGCAATCATCTCCATTTTATTTTCAGTCCACCAGATATTAGTCAGGCATTCTGAGATCTGTGAGAACAAACATTAAAAACCTGACAACAGGGCCACTGATCTAATGCACCTGCTTAGGCAAGCTTAGGCAGGTCCAAGGGACCACGGTTCAATCCCCAGCACCGAATGCCACACCAGCCCCACCCTCACGGTGGGCTGAGCTAGCCAAAAACAAAACAAAACAACCTGACAACAAAAGTAAAGAAATGAATGGCAAAACTAGGCAAACTAAAATCTTGTTCTCTGCTAAGATACATTAGTGTGGAGAAAACCCACGTGCTAACTTATGAAATACACTGCAATGTAGTAATCTATAATAGTCTATATTCAATGCAATCATGTCAAAGTATAGAGAGAAATGTTGAGACTGATCAGTATATTCTCTTTATCAGAGCAGACAGAAAACACATTCAATTTTTTTTCAAAATTATTTAAAAATTCTTTATAGTAAAACTCAAACTATTTTCCATGCCTAATAATATGCAATAATATAGTTTATGAATGTTTTGGGCAGATTTTAGTTAAGCAGTAAAAATGAGCAATGTTTAGTATTTCAAAGAAGAGCAAAGACAAAAATAGTAGGCTGAAAGGATCATAGATAATTTAAGAACTTTAATGGCCAGGAGCACTTGGCTCCTCCACAGTATACTTAGAAAAAGGACGGGCTTCACCAAGCTTCAGAGTTCTATGAATCTGGTGATCCAGTCTCTAACGGCTGTCCTTTCCGTGGCAATTCATGCAGGCCCACTGTCAGAACTGATGCTGGACTTCAGAACCCAGTGTGCACCGGAGAGTGACCAGCAATGCAGTTCTTTAATTGGTCATATTATACAATTTTTAAGAGAGAGATTACAAACTAACATGATTTCAGGTGTTTAGCAGGCACTACAAATGAGTTAAGTGTGTCAGGTGTAAGATTTTATCTGGAGACAAATTACCACACAGGATGCATTCCCAAAATCATTGTATCTTGCATTTTCTCTGTAATTTGTATTTATTAAATTTGGATCTGAATAATGTTTGTTAGTTTGGAATATAATGCAGATATACAACCTCTAACTCATAACTCATAGCATTGACATGTAGCAACAACCCATCCAGCTCCATAGCCAGCATTATCTTGTCTTCGTATGGCTGCTGCACACTTTCCTTCCAATCTATCTTTTTTTGTGAGGGAGGGGACAGTACAGGGTCTTGCTGCACAACTCAGACTCATAGTGATCCTCCTGTCTCAGCCTCTACACACTGGGATTACAGGTGTGTGCCTCCATGCCCTGCTTCGAGTCGGCACAGAGCATCTGGGATTCTGGGTCCAGTACTGCACGTGGTACTGGGGATTGAGCCCATGTCCTTGCACTGGTCAGGCAGTTGCTTAGGCCACCGAGCTGTCTCACCAGGCCTTTTTGATCTATCTTGATGCAATAGACTTGGGGTTCTGGAAGTAGGAGAATATCACTAGTATAACATTAGACAAAGGACCCCTTTAACAAAACTGATGCTGTGCACTATTCCTATGAATTAAAATCTGGGGACCAAGCACTCTTCTTAAAAACAATATGTATCACTCTCAAATATTCAGAATATACTTTTGCATATTGAAATTTCTGAAAAGTGTCTAACTCAAGAAAATGGTTGACTTCGCTTCTGGAACTCCCAACTTCCCTAGAATTACTTTACATAGAACTTAATCTTCTAATGAACATGCTTTGGAAAATACTGAATGAGAGGCATGGCCTCTTATGGAGCTATATTAAACTGAACAAATGTGAAAGACTTACTCAGTTTATGTATAATTTTTACCCATCAAAAGCATAACACTTGCCCTTGAGTGTCACACACAGGGAAGGAATGCCTATCAACAATGTCACATTGATCCTGCAGTAAGTGCTGGGAGGGGGGGCAAAAGCTTCGGGCTCTTCTTCTGCCCAAGTATTTGCACCATCACCAAAAAGAAGAGCAGCTTCTCCGATTTTGCCATGTCTTAGTTTTTATGAGCCAATGACTCTGGTGCTCATATCTTGATCCAGGCTGTATTTTTCTTCCATTGGAATAATTGTTCATAAGTGAAGGTGACTTGTTCACTTTCCTCCATGTTAGATATGTTCCACAGCAGAGTTCTGCCTTTCACCAGGAGGAAGTTGTACTTCTTCTCTAGTCCAGCCCCCTAGGGATGATACCTATGTCTAACAGTACAGCTCAGCTGACTGATGTCTTGCTCCATTTACTTGAATTCTTTATCTAGGTACTCAGTTGGTTATTACTTAGACATAAAGAAGAGAAGTCAGTGGTAGATTATGGGTAACAACTTCAGCCACAGCTTTCAGCATTATGGGTAATGTAAACAATTAAGCCTACTGACCCATTGCACATGAGCACCAAAACCTCTTCAGAGAGAAATACTGAGAGCAAGACACAGAGGAAAGACAATGTCAAAAGGAAGAATGATGCTTATCCTAGAGAACATGTCATTTCAGTAGGTTCCTTCTGTTTGGAAAAAAAATAACCTTCAAAAATCAGTTATAAAAGACCTTTTGCATCTCAGACTATAAATTTTTGAGGAAATGATGTAACAAGCTGTTTTATTTCTGATCTATCTGGTGTGTACTCCAAATGTTAGACTGATATGAAAAGGTCTGCTAGTGCCCAGAATCAAAGACAAAGGTTATGTCCACCAAGCTCAATAGAAAGCAATAAATAATTCTGAAATAACATTTCAAAATAATAATATGAAATATTATAACTTGTCAGCACATGAAACCTATTTTGAGCAATTATTGCTAACCAAGCAGGCTTAATAGTCTTCTGCCTCTGGCCAGGCATTCAGCAGCTTACAGGATATTTTCCTGCTCACCAAGCCTTGTTTATCAAATCATCAGCCCCATTCTTTCAATAACTTTTATTCCATGTCAATGCATCCTATTGGTGGTAATTTTCTCTCTTTCGTTTGTAGAGCAACAAAGACTCTCTGTCCTGCCCTTTGTATGTACAATATCTGGAATTATGATAAAGCCTGGATTCTTGGTAATATGTTGAGAATATTTCTGTGGAAGCACTAGTAAAGCTAATACTTCTATAAGAAAAGGATGTATTTATTTTGAATGCATAGTACATTTTCAAGTGACTATTGCTACAAAATAATCATATATTATGGTTTGATCTAGAAAGTTAGGAATACATAGGCTGCTTACACCTGCTTGCTATTTCAAAAATGATCTTTAGAAATAAAATGCAAAAGCCTTTTAATTCATTTTTCCATGACTTTAGTAGTCTTCTTGGTAGAAGAAAGACTTACATATATTAGCTGTATTATTCTATAGTATACATTCCAGGCTTAATTTTAAAATGTCATATGAGTAGTCTAATAAGAGCTTGCATCACACATTGCTGTTGCCATCAGTGACATTTTAAAAGCGTAGAGTTTTATAATTTCCATTAAGCTTCCATTGTTAAAACAACTGACACAAAGTCAGGATAACTTAGTTTGTATTGTTAGAGAGGAAAGGAAATATGTTAAGATTTGGATGAATAGTCTCTAACAATTATGTATTTAGAGTCAAGAATTACTCTCTGTACTTATTTATCTGACGCTCCTTTGCCACTTCTAGAAATGTCTGGGAAGCAGGCATCATGTGCCTGAGAAGAAAATGAGAGCTTCCACTGAACGTCCCTTTCACCTGCTAAAATGCATAATTGACGCAGTGTGTGACGGAGCAGCCATGTTTACAAAGCTCCCCACTAAAGCAACTGCATTCCAAAAACAAGGAGCTTTTTAAGCAACCAGTTTAAGGACTGTCATGCTAGTGCTTAACCGCAGCAATGCTTATGCCCCTAGAGCATGGTGACACTCTGTGCTTAGTCTGAATTTTAGCCCTGGCAGACAAATTGGGGATCATAAGCCCCAGTACACAGCGATGGTTTCCAGCTCATCGGGAGACGTTCAAGACAAGGAACAGAGAAAGAGGAGAGGGGGTGAAATCACCTTTCTGTAATCCACAAACCTTTCTGATGCCCTTACAAGGATTTTGAGTTCATTTCTGCCAGTATCAGCAATGGTGAAGTTCACCTTCACTAAAATCTAATTCCAGCACTAACTGGCAGGCCAGCACTAGTGAAAATAACATTCCGGTTTCCTCCATGACCTCAGTCCCGACATGATAACGGGAGCCCTCAACAACTCATTTCTAGCTTGGAATTCTTGATGGTTTATTTAGTTTGACTGACTGTCGGAGATTGCCATTATGAATACAGTTGCTAGGGAAGGGCCGCCAGTGCTGCTTGGCTTTTAAAGGGGTCAGGATTTTGTAAGATCTCAAATAACACTTAAGGCTTAATGTCTGCAAACAATGCAGCATTTAACATTTACTATGCATGCAGAGGATCATAGTTCATCATTTATTATTCAAAAATTATGTAAAATATTTTCATGATGGAATATGAAGAATGTGTTCCAAATATTCATGTATATAAACAACACATAATAAACTTACCTTAAAACATCAATGTGTAATCAAAGAAGAATTTGGAGTTCTGTGTCAGGAAGCTAAATTTAAATACTTCAAAATTCAGACATTTAATCGCATGTTATTCGAGTGAGTTAGAGGGAGTCCTGGTATTCTCCTACAAAGTGAACATTTATTTCTTTTTCCAATAGAGTAATATTTCTAATGGTGAATAAATATTTGGTGGTTAGTCTGTCCTAATTTAAACACATAAATTTTTCAATTCAAAAACCAATTGCTTGCTCTAGTTTTTCATTTTAAGTGTTTCAACAACATGTTTTAGTTTCTTATGAAGGCAAGTGCTTATTTGTTCCTGGAGTCTGTCAGAACGTAAACCACTGTAGTTCACATGAAGATGGTGTGTGCACAGCAGCTGATGTGATTTGTTTTCCTCATTTGTAATTCTAATCTGGTGACTCCTCTCAAACAGGAAAATAGATTTCAATAGAATATAAGAACCAAATGATTTGAGTTAGAATGAGCATGGATTCAATAACAGTGTTCTATTAATATAATATATCAATAATATAAAGAGTTAGCCACTGATTTTGTTGTGAGACACCTGTTTTGTGAAGAGTCCCTTCAGTGTGTTTAAATGCTACAATTTTGAGAGGGAACTTACGAATAACAATCAAAAGAATCTCAAGTCCTTTTATAGACTTGATCCATTTATTTTAGAAATGAATCATTTCCAAATTATTATGTGAATTATGCATGACACTTAATAGTACATCCTGCAAAAGTGATAAATTCTTCATAATATTTAACCTCATTATAACTCACATTAAACCTTTCTAGGAAGGGGTGATGATGTAGTTTTACATGTGAACAGAAAGGATCAGCAGTTAATGAAGTAAGTCTTTCCTCTGTCCAGTGTTATCCACTTTCTCTCCTCTGTAGCTGTTTGTTGTCTTGAGTTTACATTGTTCTTAACTCCCCTAGCACTGCACAGTATCCCACATCCTTGGTATTAACAAATTTTGACTTAGTCCCAACCATACACAACTATATTATTGGGTTCGAAAAATGTTCTCATATTTAAAATGTTACTTTCCCAAATAGCACTGTCACCTATAGGTAGACAGGAAAGAGTGTCTTGGCACTAAATCAGCCTTGAATATATTTGGATCATTTTATTTTATAAATGTGGTTAAAACTGTGTAAGTGGCATATATCATGTTTGCATTTAGCTGTTCAGTTTGTTCTCAAAATGTATTTATAAAGCTTGAATTATTAGTTTCCATTGACTTTAATTAAACTCATTAGGGCCTCAATGCATTGCACTTGTTAGAGAGGGGAAAAAAACAAGTTTAAAAATGAGCCAAGTGACTTAATACAAGCTCTCTCAGCAAGTATCCTTAATAAGCCATCCTGGACTACATCTCAGCTAGCAATGTGATACCAGTACTTGACCTTGGCCAATGTTTTTTATGCTAAAAAATGTGTTCATCTTCCTTGTTCTTCAGTAAAGTGTGCACTCTGTTCAAGTGAATGCTTTTGGTGATTTGGTTTGAATGGAGGCACAGGCAAAATCATTTTCTTATTATTTCCTTTATGCAGAATGGGCTCTCAACTAAAGTATGGAGTGGAGAAAAGATACCAGCTAATTGGGTTCTTCTCAGCCTGTGTCACCAGGATATCCAAACACTCAGTTAGGACAGGAAAACAGCCAGACAAATGCTCTGAAAGCAGCAGGCCACTCATGCTCCTGTCTGGATCAGCCCAGGTGACTGAATACCCTGGGGCCATTGGTGCTTGTGGTGACCATTTACAAAACTCCCCAGCTCCAGTTTGTTGGTGATCCAAGTTTCCAAGTTGTGGGCATTGGTGTTCATTGTAGTTTAAACATGCATTTCTTCATTTAGTATTCTAGGTTCATCACATCACCAATGGAAAAACAAAGACCTGGTAAACTAGAAGAATTACCAAGGCCACCTGGGTAAAGAGTGACAGAACAGGATCTCCAACTCTCTTATGCTTCCTTGTTACTCTGTGTATGTTGTAAGCATCAGAGGACCTTTGTGCCCATGTTCTGCAGTAGCAACTACACACTAGAACTCCCCAGTTCTTGTTTGAGAAGATCGGCCAAAAGAAGATGCAACATAAATAAAATATTTCTTTATAGTGTCCAAAGCTCATTCTCTCAAAGAAAACCCTCTCATTTATTCAGACGCTTATGCAGTAACTAGTTGCAAAACCTTTTTCCATGAGTGTCCTGATCTTTTGCTTCTTAGCTCTCTATTTTTTTTTTTTGCTTTATCTTCTTTCCCATGCTACTCATCAAATCTCAGACCCTAGGGTTCAACTTTGTTCTGAAAGACATTGATGTCTTCTTTAATTTCTCTGGAAGGCCTACATATATAATTAGAATGTTCAATGAACATTAGTTTCCATGACTCTCCTGGGTGTAAACTTATCTTCCTTTCTCCTCAAAATCAACAGGATTACACATTTACCTTGAAGATTCTGAGGGTGAATATAAATAATTATTTTCCATTAAGTTTTGCTGTTATCTTGAGGGAAAAGAGTGGTAGTGAATATAACAATAGAGAGTTGAAGATTCTTAAAGAAAAAGAAAGGGGTATGTGTGCGTGCATGCATGCATGCGTGTGTGTGTGTGTCTGTGTGTGTCTGTGTGTGTGTGTGTCTGTGTGTAGATGCAAACTGAATTCAAGGGAGATCTATGAGGAAAAAGGGGAATAAGTTCATGTCCATAAAATATGTTTAAAATTCTAAGTGTAGACTTTGGCAATACAGTGTATGCCCAGCTCAGGCAGCAAGCATCGCTCTTGAGAAGAAAACACGAGTACACTGGCTCATGTGTGCAGCCATAAAGAATTTAAGAAAGTTTAACTTTCTGTAAGAAAGTTACATTTGTTAAATGCTTCCAGCTTTCAGTTTTGATATTAAATACTTTACATATCTCAGTTTTCTCACAAAAGAAGTGGATCAGGTGGGCATCATTATTATCATTTATGTGTCAAAGAAGAAGTCTCAGATTAGAAATCTGCAAGATAAGAAGACATAAGACTGATTATAGGAAAGCCAAGCTAAAGGTAGCTGAGAAAAAGACAATAGCAAGGATCATGTGAAAGGGAAAGCCTGTTGACCCAAATCGTTTTTTTAGAATTAATTTTATTGAGAAACAAGTAGCAATGAGACAATATCAAAAAAGGTTAGTAGGACAGTTACAATAATTAATACATTGCATATTGTTGTCTTCATAGTA
>NDGM010951403.1:0-13764 GCA_002564305.1 Octomys mimax | reverse complement strand
CTTCCAGGAGATTTAGTGTTTCTGTTTTAATGTTCAGATCTTTAATCCATTTTGACTTTAGCTAAGTGCATGGTGATAGACCTGGATCAAGTTTTAGTTTTCGGCATGTAGAGAGGCAGTTTTTCCAGCATCATTTATTATAGAGGCTATCTTTCTTCCAGTAAGCATGTTTAGCCTCTTTGTTGAAGATCAGATAGCTGAGTGTGTTCATAGAGGCCTCTGTATCTTCTTTAGAGAATAATTGAAGAGGGTAGAAATGGCCAAGTACCAATGCAGAAGATTAAGGAAGAAAAACTGACCAAAGGAGTTCTTAGGGGGAACATTCTGAAAAATTAAAGCAGAATAGGATGTAGGCGGGTTTGGTGCTGACTGCGGAGGATGTCTAGGAGCATTAAAAATAAATAGATTTACGTTGCATTCGTAAGAGAACATTTTGAAAATAGACCTTGTAAGCCTAATGATGAACGCTGGCAATCATACCACATAGGATAGCCATGGATCTGAAAGGAATGATGCTGACAGCAGATCAGAATAATAAATATAGTAACTTCTAACAGCAGACAGGGCACTGTCCTTGGTCTGGTTGTTGATGTTTCTGGCATCATTTGTGCTTCACTGGGAAGGTGGAGAAGTGCTGATGACAGCCCTACATGCTTTGGAAAGTTTCTGTGTGCTGTCAGGCTGTTTTAGTCTTGGAAGTTTACTGGAGGGTAAGATTTGACTTTGTGTTAAGTTTGGCTTCTTTAATGTATATGGATACATTCAAAGTTATGTACTGTACATAGTGGAATAGAGACAGTTTGATATAGACACTTAGATTTCTTCTCCTGGTTAAGATTAAGTCTATAATATTTCAACAAGTATTTTCTCAGAGCTTACCATGTTAGACATGATGTTTACTTCCTGTGTTAATTTCAGTGACTTTTCATGGATTCTACTTTTTGATTCTCATGCTCTTTGAGATAGATTGTATTACCTCCCCTTTTTACAGAAGAGGAAACTGGGAGACATAGAATTCAAATGGCTGTCCCAGGGTCCTGCAGCTGAGAATATGCAAGGTCAGTGTTAAATCCTAGGCAGTAGGACACCAGAATTTGGGAGACGTCACACCTGCTGGAGAGAATCAAACAACACTCCGTGGAGGTCTCTGAATTTAAGAAAAGTCTTGGCAGACAGTTAAGAGGTCAGTAATTTGAAATGGTATGCATGACAGAAAAAGTCAAGGTTCTAGTTGAAAGAAAATGTCAGTATTTAATAATGTAAGTTTTAGTCCTAGTCATCTCATTGATAATTATTTCTTCTTGTTTTTTTCATATTGTATCAGGTAGACAAACTCAGTTCCTAAGTGATTGCAAGTCTCTTGAAAGCTAGAGGGTGGACTGGTAGTGTCACTAAACACAATTCTTGATTAATGACAAGAGAAAGCTGGCAATGCAGGTTGAAAACCACAAAATATTGAACCCCAACTCCTGTGTTTCTAGGGAGGTCTCTCAAATATCTTAGTGAGGAGGAGTTATTAGCCAGTTCAGGCTAAGTTGAAGTTCTCTTTTCACATCAATGATTCATCTTAAAAAAAAGAAGTGAAGTTACTGAATAAAAGTGAAATTGGGCTTTCAAGTGCCGCTGGCCAGTTTTGAGTCCTGCTTTGCACAGGCCCCTCACTGTGTAGGTGTTTTTTCTTCTCGGCAGGATTTCTCCTTCCAGCAGGGGATTCTGAAGCAGGTATTCTCGGGGCCTGCAGTAAAGCCTTTAAGGAGAACCACGGGGAGCCCTTCTGGACATGGGCTGGAGGAGGACACTTGATCAATTAACCACCCTCCAGTATTTGCTGAATACTTACTTTATGAGTCTAGACCTGTGCTGAATATCTTCGCAAGCAAGTGAACTTTTAAAAAGCTTAAAGGTGATTATGTCTTGTGGTTAGGATTTGTCTTCTTCTACCAAGCTATTTCAGAAATGAAGGTTGTTCCATTTTTTAAAATCCAGCAGGTTGCCAGCATTCCTGAGTGTCACCCACAGTGAAGAGTCTGCCTCCACCCCTCACACATGGAAATGCCATCACCATGTGCTGCTGGGAGGGCTGGCTGGAAGAGTGACAAGTTTATCCAGAGGGAAGAAATGGTGCATGGCAATGAAGTGAGGGTCGTGCTATAAAAATAGAATGCAACTGTCTTCAGTTTGAAGACTCAGGTTATCTCTGAAGAAAGCTGTTTCAAAAGCCATCATGATTTCAAGCAGAGATAGAATAAGGGTGTGTTTTGTTGTTGTTGCTCTTCTTTTCTGTCTACATTCAGTTTACTATTCCTGAGTTATCTTCTTTTAATAAAACAACTATTATCTTCTCTAAATATGATTCCATAAACAGATGCAAAATATTTCCACCTAGACATGTGCCAAGTTCCGGGCACTCTGCCTTCCATGGCAAATGGTTCCAAGGAGCCTGAGATATCCAGGCGCACCACCCACACATTTATAGGCCCATCTTCTCCCATGTTAGTATAGCTTCAGGGCTCTTGAAAGGACAAAATTTATTAATGACCTTTGGAATCTGAAACAGTAACTCTTAAACCCTCTCTTGGAGGGACAGCTGACTTTTCTCCAGTCTTAGAGAAAGCTGAAGGGGGCCAGGGATTGGTCAAGCTGGCAGTTCCCTCAGACCCGTGAGCCTCACACACGGCTGCTGTGACTGGCAAAGGCTGATAGTGCAGGCACTGGTACAGCATGAGGAGAGGAAGCAGTTTTTGTGACAGGGAAGGAAAAGGGGACAGGTGGTCAGATGGAACAAGAAGGCCCCCAGCCAGCTCTTTGAGAGAAGGTAATGCATTTGATGTACTCTAATGGTACCTCTGACTGAGGGGCCATATGGAGCTCTGGATCCTGCATAATTCCATCTCTCCAGTGGAGACAGGAGACCACCTATTCCTGTCGCAGTCATAGTGTCAATTGGGTCAAACAGTTGCCTGTGCTAATTCCTACTGTTCTACTGAGAGGGTGAAAGTTAAAAATATAAGAGGTGCCCTGGCACCCAATCCTGGTATATCTTTTATTTATGATTATAAACAAGTTAGGCATTAGCATTTTAGAGCCATCTAGGATTTTATCATTTCAAATATATGCATTTGCTGTTCCTTTGTTTTTTGGGACAGGGTCTTGCTGTGTAGTTCAAGGCTGGCCTTGAACTCAGTGTTCCTCCTGCTTCAGCCTCCTAAGTACTGGGATTACAGATGTGAGTCACCACTCCTGGCTTCAAATATAACTTTTAAGCTGTGCAGGCAGAAACTGATAGGAAAAAGGGCCAGAAGTGGCAGCGGGTGTACCTGAGGACTTTCATCAGACCACATGACTGTGTGGCTCGGCCCTTCCTGATTTACACAGATAAATTGTTCAGTTAGGCCCCCAAGGCATTTAGGTTTGTGACCCATGCATAGGCACTGTCACTATGAGGTAGAATTTTTTTGTGGAAATATTTCTAAAGAATATTGTGCTTCCATGCTTTCTGAAGCAATGTGCAATGATGTAATTTTTTCTTCTGCCTTCATTGTATGCTGTAGTCATAAGTACAAATGCAGAATTTTGTAGTGTGGGCAAAGAGCTGATTGAGTCTGAGCCAAACAGGCCTTAGAATTTTCTCTGGAAAGGTCCCTGAATCCATTCTGTGCTTTGTTTGATGGTCTGACGCTTGCTATAGCCAGGAAAATCTAGGAAAATGGCCTGGCCTCCTACATGGAGTAGGTTGGCTGTGCCCCAGATCAGTTAAAGAGCTTTTTCCACCCTAGCATTTCACTATCTTTGGTGTCCCTCCCACAATATTGGCTTTGGATGTCCATTTCTGAGTGTTGAGGAACTTTTGCCCAGTGGACCCTGAGGACCAGTTCTGTGCAGATCCCCATTATGCCGAGTGTCATCTCTTCCTTTACTTGTGGTTTTCTGAACATTTATGGTTTTTGTGACTTGTGGTCTTTGACCCCTATGATGAAATTTTCCAATGGTTTCCTTGACACATTTTGATAGGGATGAGTGGTCAGCTGTGACTCTGCCTTTCAAGTGGAGCCTTCCCTCGTTCCTTCAGGCAGAAGCACCTTCCTCTCTGTGAGCACCCAGAAACTCTTCACTCCTTTTCTAATACTTGGGCCAGAATGCTGTATAGATTTGTGTCTTGTGCATGTCATTTCCTCCACCAGATCGTGAATTTCTTAAAATTAGCAATGTCTCATTCATATTTGCAGCTTCAGCACAATACTGTGCACAAGGAGGGTTGGGTGAATTTGTATTGAATGATATTTATCTTTCCTGGGAATGTAGATGCAGATTTTAAAATTTGTGTACCTTGTTTGGTAGTATATACAAATGCAAACTTCTATGAGGTAGGGGATCCTCAAGAGAAAAAGAGTTATTAGGATGTATATTGGCCATACAGGATATGTGGGGAAGGTTGGCAGTCTAGAAATATAGGAAAGAGTTGATAATGCCATCTTGAGTCCCAATCCCACAGGCAGCAGGCTGGGAACATAGGCAAAGTTTCTGTTATATGTATTCATAACTCAGAATTTCTTCTCTGGGAGACCTCAGCTGTTGCGCTTAAGTACTTTAACTGATTAGATGAGGCCTACCTTGTCTAATGGAGAATAATCTTAAGTAGTCAAAGACTATTGATGTAAGTATTAGTCACATTGGAAATAATTCTATGGCAACATCTGTAGTGGTATTTGACCATAGAGTTTGGTCCTATACACCAGCTAAATGGATATGTAACATTAATCACCACAAGTAGATATTTAATGTGTTTCATGAAGAAATGCATGACCCACATTAACTGGTTTATGATAACTTTTATACTTTATAGTTTTATAAATTTTCCTAGTTAGCACTCTTAAAAGCTGTGGCATGGCTATAAACCATTATGAAGTAGGAAAATGAGGGAACTTTAGGAAATAATAGAAGCAAATGATACTGGCAATAAAAATCTCCATTAATATATTATCTATTATAATAGGATTTTTGGCCAGTACATGCTTCTTTTCCTTTCTTCTCACTTACCTAGTATTCATTAAAATTTTAAAGAAATTTTGGGTTATATCTAAGCTCATGTTTCATATCAATTGTCTTTACATTTTTAAATATCTTATCTTGATAGAAAACAAACAGTAATTTGGAAAATCCAATCTAGAAAATTTTCCAGAACATAAAGGAAAAGTATAGCAGAAAAAAAAATTTCAATTTCTGCCTCTAAGACAGATTTGATATTTGACTGCTACCTCTGGATGCTGTGCATATTTTACATATAGATACTTTCACTATCTCCTTTTCAATTTTGCCTTTTAGTCATAGTATAGACTCACATCCTAGGTATAGCCTTGTTTCATGGAAGACAATGAAATAGTCCCTTACATTTTCCTGCAGAAAAATTTGAGGGTATGACATGAATCTTTTGGAGCATGTCCCTTTTGGTTTAGAGCATATTTGTGTTTGGTCTCATGACCCCCAGAATTTTCTCTTCTATTGTTTTCTAGGTGTGTGAGATTCTACCCAGGTAAGGTACTGTCACTAGGTTGGGGGAGGTGCTAGTGTGTGATCCAAGCGTGCCTTGTGTTTCACTTGGGTGTAGATAAGCTCCAACATTAGGTCTGTGTGGACGGAGGCACAGGGCGTGCGGTGTGCTCCGCCTCAGGCTGTGTGTGCAACACCGAGGTCTCCACCTGTGCTAAAGATGTGGAAGATGAAGCATTTCTTGTGATGTGGTGGATTCTAAAATGCAACGTCCTTCTGCACCAACCTACTCTCCTTTGCATATAATATACTTCTTTAGGAGACTATATGCCCAAGGTCTTCTGCTTCTCCCGTTAGGCTCCTTCCCATAAAAATGAAAAGGCAGGGGCTGCTGGGCCAGCCATGTTCTGGAGCTCAGAAGATTGTTCCAGTGCAGCCAAGAGCATTGTGCCTGGTCAGTGCATTAGGAGCTTGGGTTTGGAGCCTGAACTGAGATCCAAGTCCCTCTCCATCCTGCTCATGCTTTTCCATATTGTCTGCATTCAAAAGATGGTGCTTGTGTGCATCTGAACATGTGTTCTCCAATCTATCTCCATTTATATTCGTTGTTAGTGGAAATTTTCCCTTGATTATAAGTTAAGAGTACCTTTCACAGGTGGGTTCCCACGATATTGCCTCCTTTTGTCTTTTCTTCTTTGGTATTGGGAATTGAACTCAGGGACACTCTACCACTGAGTTATTTATAGCCCCTGTCATATTTACTTTCTTTTGAGGCAGTTTCCCCAGTTGCCCAAACTGCCCTCAAATCTGAGATCCTTCTGCCTCAGCCTAGCAAATAGTTGAGATTATAGGTATGTGCCACTCTGCCTAACAATTTTTGGCCTTTTTGTGAGTTTCCTGATTACATGTATCAAATACTGGGGGTGGGTGTGTATCTATTTTGGCTAAGTGTTGTGTCATTATTTTATTATGGAACCTTCTGGCTATTGCTTTGACAAGAGCTTAGTAAAAACAGAGCAAAACTCCGATTTTCTTTCCTTTTCTTCTCTAAAGGCTTTATTAAGATTGTTATTTACCAGAGAAAAACCATTTTTATGCCATTTCCTTCTGGCCTCCTTCCATGTACTGTTTGAATGTGGAGTTTTACCCACCTTTTCAGTTTTGAGCAGCAATCACAGGCTGGTAATCCTGAATTTGTGTCAACAGTCAGCACTGCACCGCTAAGCAGCTGACTTGGAATCGGAGGCTAGGGTGGGAGCCTCAGAGTCACCACTAGTTCTCCTTTCTTTAGTAGGATGGAGCGAGATCCACTTCACATTTTTCTCCATGGCCCATCTACGGGGCCCAGCACTGGCATTAGCAGGAGGCCACCAGGTGTGGCTGCTTTCTGCAGGTAGTCGTTTCCCCCAATTCTGGAGAAGTGGCCCACAGCACTCCACGTTCCTGGACTCTGTGACCCTGCTCATCCTCACCTCAGAGCTGTCCTGGAAACTGACTTTGATAATATCCCTCTTCCCCTGGCAGAGGGATAGGAGGAAAAAAGAGCTGGAGATGTTCAGACAAAGGGAAGCTATAGAAAGAAAATGGGAAGATGAACACTGCTTTGTACAAAAGTCTTTCCTCAGTGACAGTTTAAGGTGATACCTTAAAATCCTCCCTGCTTACAATCATGAATAACTGCTTACAATCATGAATAAGTGATGGGTGTAGACTGCAGTGCCACAAGAGTGCCGAGAAGGTTTGAGGAGTGAGAACCAAACCCATCTCGACAGGAAGTCAACTGCACCGTTTTTAAGTGAGCACAGCTCCAAGCAACAGCAGATATTTAACAATTAATAGTGGAGGACAAGACATCCTCACTGCTCTGCCCGAATATGACCTGGATACTTACCAGCACAGAGGGAAACCTTTCGGGGAACTTAGAAATTCTGGTCTTTGACCTACAGGTCTATAATGTATCAGCAAAACTTTTACATGGTGATGCATTTGTTTGTATAATACAGAGAGAGGTCAGGTGGGATCAACCCTTCCAGCTACTTAAAATGTCAAAGGCCAAATTCTCCACTATGAAGAACAGTTATCAGAACTCCTGACCCACCCTGTCAATAGACACTAGCTTCCTTCGATTGTTTTTAAGCAGCATACAGTTTATTGGCTGGGTGCTGTTATTAGGATTCCAGCCCTCTTGCTTTCATGTCTGGAGGTTTCGACAAGTATTATTGCGATAGCTTTTTGGTCTCTAAGAAAAAGCCATTTAAATTTTTTCAAGATTTCCACAGACAGGTAGTGATTAGAATATATTGTCAGCTCCCTTAGGTTTTTTTTTTTTTGTCACATAGCTCACCTGCCAACTTGTTCTTGTTAATTCAGCTCTTCTAGCTCGTGCTTGTTTCTACACTTGGTTGTGGGAAGACGAGGTGACTGAGACGGGATAGAAGATAGCAGCGGTAGCTGAAGCAAGATGAAAATGAACGATATTTTCAAATCCTAAGCAGGGCGGCAGAGGCTAATAATTACATTAAAAAGGCCCTCTGTAGGTAGGTGCAAATAGGCTAGTCTAAACAAGTGCCGCTGTTTTAATATGGGCTGTTGGAGAGATGTCATTACCTGAAGAGACTGCCACCTTTCACCTCTAGCCATTGTGATCCGTTAGGTCTCACTAACGGGGGAGAGCGAGGAACTTGTTTGCAGGGGATTTGTTGTCTCACGCTCAGAGGCAGCTGAGAGACTTGCCAAATGACAGGAAGACGCTTACATTCACAAGGTGTGATTGCCTAAGTGTTTGTCTGTGTCTAATTAGTTTGCCTTTGCTGGTTGGTAGCTCCACAGCCAGGCGGCAGATTGACTCTGCAGGCTGTAAGCAAAGAGGGTTGATTGGTGTTGTTATCATTTGTTTGTTTAACCCTCCCTCAAACCAGGCAATCTTCTTTTGAAAGAAGAGCTTTTCTGCTGCTTCTTAAGAAGGTATTTAAGGGAAATCTAAATTAAAAGGGAAGAAAAGAGGAAAGAAACACAAGTCAGTTCCCACGGAGGCTGTTACTCTGTCCCCTTTTCATGAGCTGGGATGCGTAAGCCAGAGTCCAGGATGCTCTCTGTTCAAGGGAATGTGCAGATCGTTTCGCTTCAAGACAACAGATCTGATGCTTGAATCCTTCAGACTGAGGAGAAGGTTAACGTGAGACCAGGGATTGTTTCTCCTCTTCCATTTACAAACAACTGCAGAAGGAAGCACAGTGCCTGGGCCCCTGCCCCCTCTGCCTCCTGGAGCTACACACACCATGTGGAAAGATGTGATGAGAAGTTAATTTAAAGGGAGGGCTGGGTTTGTGTCTCGCTGGCTGCCTTCCTAATGTATGCTGGTGGGTCTTCCATAGCAACTGCAGTTGACAGAGCTTCCCTGGCCCTAGATCTGTGGGCTCAAGGGCCTTTTAGACCAGGCCCCAGAGACACCGTGACTGCTTTGTTCCCCTCTTGCACCTGTCCTAGGAGCTGCTTCAAATGCAATCCAGAACTCAGGGCCATTACTACAGGTGGGTGTGTCCCGAGGGCAAGACACAGCCTCAGCATATACCCTTGAGCCTTTGGCTCGCAAGTGAAAATGATGCAGCAGTTGTTATTTTGTTTTTATGGATCTAATTATTCCAATACCCATCAGCGCCACATTTGGGTGTTCTGCCTTATTAACCTAACATAGTCACCAGCACTAAATGGGTCCTGCAGAAATAGGTCTCATGTGAGTGAGCAGGTTTACATGAACCAACTACAATCTTCACTTATGCTTTATGTTTAAAGCGCAGTACCTTCAAATGTTGCTGATGTCCATTAAAAGACATTGACTGGATATATCCACTAGTACAGACTGTAGCAATAGTTAACTTTTATTTGGTGCCTACTATGTCTCAGGCTCTTCAATAGCTGCTTTGTATGCACCATCCAGTTTAATCCTCACAATCACCTTCGGGGCCAGGTGCTATCAATATTTCCATTTCCATTGTTTCCACTTCTGTTGGTCTCCGTGACTCTAAGTGACCTGCCCACTGGTCATGTACTTGCTTAGTGATGGGTCCAAGATTTGAGTGCAGCTCTGCCTAACTTAGAAGCCTGCTGGGAGCTGGGGAGTGTGCCGTGTGGGCACTGGGGGCCAAGCAGCCATCAAGCAACCCAGCCACCAAGGAAGTCAAGATCAAAACTCAGACCGACTATACCATGCACCGCAGTGAAGGGAATAGCTGCAGCTGTTATCTCTGACTGCGGTCAAACCCCTGAATGGAGTGTATAGTTAGAGGAAGTGAGGACAGCTTGATAAAGTGTATTCCCTGTGTGCTCTGAGCAGGACATGGCTTTCTGTGGAGTCTGAGATCGCTAATTAAATGAAAGGAGGCTTCCGAAAAAGTCACTACCATCACTGCAGTACTTTTTTGCTGCCTGCCTACAGGTTGCAATTTTAAGTAAGCGTAGTTGGGAAAAGGAGTCAGTGTGCAAAATGCCACACCATAGAGAGCAAATCCTATCCTTGCTAGGTGACCTTGGAGTGTGGAGGGCACAGCAAGCAGCGTCCACCTGAGGAATAAGAAGTGACTATGAGGAGGGGAAGCAGAGGGGGAGGCAAAAGAGTGACACAGAAAAGGACAGGAAGAGGAAATGCCAGGTCATCTAGGGCTTCAAGTCCCTTCTTACATTAACATTGCCACAGAGAGGGCCCAAAGATTGTGTCTGCCCTCTGCAGTCCTGTCCTTGCTACTCAGGGAATCACGTTTTACAGCAAGGCAGTTTCCTCAGTCCTCACTTCTTTAAATACTGTTTGCACAAGATTAGAGGCATAAGCACAATTAAAAGAGAGAAGTAACAAATATATGTGCCAAGTTGGGCTAAATCTCCATTGCCCCTGGGTAGAGGTAAGTCTTGGTGACAGGTTCCACTGGGAGAGAGGGCGGGCGGGCGACTGCCCAGGAGCTCCCATGTGCCATCCTCTGCTGCCTGCGGCTGCTCAGAGCTTATGGCTCCCTTCCCCTCCAGATCTGCGCTTTTCCCAGAGGCCTGGCTCACTTGGCAGGGGCTGAGGGGTGAAGCGCACCATTCACTCTTTTGGGTGATCATGCCATGTCTGTGGCTCGCTTGATAGTCTTGAGATTTCAGATGTGGATGGTGACATGGTTTGATATCTAATTCCTCCCTTTGGTACAAAGGCAAGTTTGGAGAAGAGTTGTCCTAAGGATAGTATCAATTTTTTTTGTATTTTTAATTTACTTTAAACAGAATTCATTCTGGAGCATTCATAGTATTGGTCCATGACACATGGGCAGAGCAAAAGTGAAATCCAAAGAGAAAAAGCCATGTCTTTTATCATAGTTTAAGAAGCCCTGGTGAGGAGCACTCCTAGGCCTTTGTAGGGCTGCAGAAAGAGGAAAACTGCTCTTTCCTTATATGTCTATGTCTACATCAATGTTATATACCTATGCCATCTCTATATAATTGTGTCTATATGTTTGTTTTCCTACCCCTTCTTGGCTGTCTTCTTCTTTATTTATTTATTTTTGTATTTTAGGGAAGGGTCTACAGGGTGTTTAGGGTCTCGCTACTAGATCGGACTCATAGTGATCCGCCTGTTTACAACCTCCCAAGAGCTGGGATTACAGGGGCACGTCACCACACCCAGTCTCAATTGCCATCCCAGCATGCTCCAGGGGCAGGGCCAGTACAGCAGGCCTGGGGATCGAACCCCAGGCCCCTGAGTCTGCTTGCAGGCACTTTAATCCACTGAGCTATTTGACTGGCCCTTGGCTGTCTTCTTTAAAACATCAAACACATG
The DNA here is from genome assembly GCA_002564305.1 of Octomys mimax. Lineage (NCBI taxonomy): Eukaryota > Metazoa > Chordata > Mammalia > Rodentia > Octodontidae > Octomys > Octomys mimax. Next base: position 2,468 of record NDGM010951403.1, on the reverse strand, counting down.
GAATAACATGGAGGAATAATTCCCATTTAATGTAGAAAGAGTCTAACTCAAGTCCAAGGATACTTCTTAACTAGTGTATAGAGTTTGTTAAAATAAACACTTCTAGGAGAGGAAGAAAATCTGCTTCTTGGGTACCAAGGAAGGTAAAGAAGCAAGTATAAAAACTCAAACATGGGTTGCAACGTTGTGCTCCATGTTTTGCTTAATTTCCTTGATGTGATTATTACTTAAAAATGTTGCTGAGCATCTGTTACTTGCATAGCACCAAGCTAGTTGGGAAACTGAGGGGTGAATATAGCACAGTCTTGAGTCCTGAAGTACTTTTGGTTAAATGGGACAGACAAGATGTATACAGAGAAAGCAGAAACCAGTAATCGCCATGGTGAAATAAGCTCTTCCCAAGAACTGCTGGGAGATGGGGACATAGGTCTGAATATTTGGATTCTGAGGAAATTATCTTTCCTTGATCTTGAATCAGAAAATAGGTTGGAGCATTCTGGGCCGGTAGTGTAGTGAATTCCTAATGTGACCCTGGTACACAGAGATGTAAAATTTCCTACCTTCATGCTGATGTGGCTTTTAAGTCACTGAATGAACTGCTGGGCACATGTCTGAGTGTTGGTGATGGACTCCAACATGGTGCTGAGTATTTAGAAAATGTTTATTGTTAACAAGGCCTTTTAAAATGTGTGGGATCCCACCGAGGGCTTAGAAAGCTGAAGGAGTGGTGAAGAAGACAGAGAAAAGAAGGAAAGGATTGAGCAGTTTGGGGAATAAAAAGCCTGGAAAGGTAGACCTGAGCTATGGAATTTGAGGAGCCAGGTAGCCATGCATCCATTATTTGCTGTTTGAAGTCACTGTGGATGAAAACAGCTTCATGCTAAAGAGCCTGGTCATCTGTTTAGGGTGGTGAGGAAAGGGTCCTTTCTTCCTCATGCACAGCGCAGGCTACTGAGTAGGTTATGTCATAGCCTTCTGGCATACATTAGTGTTTTTCAAGGTGCAATACTGAGACCCCAACCCAAACAATTTTCACATTAACTCATCATCAGATGCCTGATATGAATTCCTAGGCCCACTCATTCTAAATCCACAGACTTTGAATTTTAATGAGCCCAAGGTGATTCTGAAACTTATTACCATTTAAGAACTGTTGTGCTACTTCCTCTGAGATGCCTTATGTGGTTCCATGCCATTAGGTGCACCAAGTGGTCCTGTATGCATAGATGAGACAATGTGTAAAGAGATATTTTTATGTACAAAGTACAACTAAAATATTTGGTGACTACCATATAATTTTGGAATTATATGGTGACTACCATATAATTTTGGAATTGAATCTTGAGATGTTAGCCATCAATGATAAAAAGATCCTTAAAAATACCAAAATAGCTTTGGGCCTTTGGTAATATAATTGTTCTAATTTGAATATGTTTAAAGATGAGTTTGGTGGGCTTGTTAGGAGATTCTTTCTATCACAGCCGTTGCTCTTTCCAAATAAAAGTGCCCCCATACTTTTTGCTGAGATTATTCATTCCTTTTCTAACTTTCTGTGGGTACAGCTGCATTGTGGGAAGAGGTCAGCCTATAAGGACAGAGCTGTACCTCTTGTGAGCTACAGAATTTAGACCTGGGATTTCCCTCTCTTTCCTTAGTTTCTGAGTCTGTAAAATGGAAAGTTTAATGCCTACTTTATAGGCTATTGAGAGAAGCAAGAGTTCAGCTGACAGTGTCTGACACGGTAACGCTACAAATGGTCATTATGACTAGTTCTTTAAATGATACATTTCTCCCACTCTTTCATAATCTTGTCACAGCTCCACCATGCAAAGCTCCTTAATCTCAGCTTCACTAATTTGCCACATGAAATGACTGTGGTGAAACAAACTGTAATTACATTGGAAGAACACTTAGAGCATTAGAGCTGAGGCTGTTGCCAGTGCCTGTGCTCTTTTATTCGCATATTAATGGGCGATGCCTCCTCAGATGACCAAGTTGAATGCTCTGACCATGGTTGCCAATCTCACAGTGGCTGACTTAAAGCAAGACACAGGAGCAGGGACTGGAGAAGCCAAAGGAAATTATTTCCTCATGCTCTCCCCTCATCCTTTCATTTCGTGATGTATTTTTGTTCCACTGAAAATGTAAATAGAAGACGTGTACCACGTACACACACAGACACATCCTTGGTGAAGAGCAGGTAATTTATATTATTCATTCTTTACGGGGGGAGCTTATAAAATTTCTCATCAGTTTATGAGAATTGTTACAAAATCTAGGGAATTAAAAGAAAAGTGAAGGTGACTTCTTCTACTGAGTATTGGAAAAATACCAGTTAAAGTGTACTTCTGGGTAAAATGAGTAATAAAAGTTGCCAAATCTAAAATTGGATGACTGAAATTTATTCTTAGTTTTACAATAGATCTTAATCAAAAGGTTATAGCTGTGAGGGTTTTCATGACAAAATA